>JABFQD010000445.1:0-26261 GCA_022817045.1 Psix sp. ZL-2020
CGATTTCAATTATTTCTAGAAAAAAGTTCTTTGAAAAGCACAGATAATTGTTTTTGTATCTTTTAATATATCAAATAAACAGAATATGAAAAACCAAAAACCAAAAATCAAAAACAAAAAACAAAAAACAATAGTATAGGTAGAACAAAGTTAAACAAAATTGCTTAATATTTGAAAATGAGTGTGTTTTGATTTACAGGAATATATTAAGTGTGATTTGCTTAAAATGTATAAAATCGTTTCAACAAAATTGTACATTATATACATGTATTGTAAAGTGACATTTTTGTGTAAGTTGAATTTAATAGTGAAAGGAATAGGAATATCTAAATGTATATCCAAATGAAATGAATGAGCGTAGGTGGTAAACATGAGCCGCAAATCGGTCACATTGCGTTTGTGCGGCAATTATCAACGATAATGGGCCGCATCGATTTGGATGGCGTTCGCGCATAGCCGACTCGTGGGAATCAATCCAGGAGCATATCCGGCAATTAATTTTTTATCCGCTCTGTCGCGCGGTTTCAATGCTCTCTCGTGGATCTGCTTTATCCGTTTTTGTTCTTTTTCTCGTTTTTTTTTTTAATTGCGTACAAGCGGGAGGCTCGGAAGAAGTAAACGTCTACCTGATGACAGGCCACGAAAAGTCTATTCAACAATGTAACTAAATAAACGACGGGGGACTCGCCCGTAAAAAAGAATTCAGAAGAGGTCAATAAAAAGACCCTCCAAAATTGCGTCCTCTCTTTTATTTCCAGTACGATTCCTGAAATAAAATCGGACGCGAGTTCAAATGTTTCAACGATTTCGCTTGAATACATTTTTCGCGTGACTTCACTCGCACGGATGTATGAGAATCAGTTATGCAATTTTTAAAACAGTTTGTTTTCGTTTAAACTCGATTAATATGTGTGGTCTTTTCGATGCAATTTTTATTCAACGACAATATTTGATTTTTATTGCCTTTTTCAACAGCCATTTATCGAAAACGACGTTATTACTTTGAAACAAATGAACAAATTTTGGAATGTTAAAATGTCGCTATAAATATTTGGTTGTTTGTTTTTTCATTAATGACCAATATAAAAGATACAGTGTAACAAAAAATATTTATTAACGTTTTTTGACTCATCCAGTTTTTTATTACTTTTATAAATTATTTATTCAATTTTATATTTATTAAACATCGTTTTAAAGTAAGAAGCAGCAATTTAGAGTTCATAAATAATAATTTGTGCTCAAATTTGATGAAATGATTTCAATTTGAATCACATATATACAACACTTTGTTTAACTTATGAGAAAAGTTATTTATATAACTATTATAAACAACAATTTAGCATAAACAAAATAACACCAATTTTAAATCTGATATGCCAAAAATACTTGAGCCTATTCACGATACAGCGTCTTAATATTTCTCACGACTTCGAATAATAGTTTACTCATCGGTTTCATCCGCCAACATCGTATTGCAAAATTAAATGAACTTTGCAAGAAAAATATGAGACTTTATTGAGCACGCTTGACTTTTATGATGCTTCATTATTAAATTACTTCTTTATATTTATCCATCTCAATGATTTATATCACTCTCATAAAGCCGAAAAAGACAGAGAGGGGGGAAAGTTGGAACGATTTTTCGAACAAAAGCAGAAGTCGGCGTGAAAAGCGTGCTCACTAAACATTGCTCAAGAAATTTCCACCTTTTGGCGAGAACAAAAGCCGTTAACAGAAGTTTGACTTCTGATTGTCGGAGCAGAAGTGTGCACAGATCTCGAGGCAGAGCCGTTCGCTAATTAATCAGCAGGTCTGCTTGGCGAGCAAAGTTCATCGCGGAATAATCGCGGGCGATGAAATTTCTCCCACGGAACGGTTACTTTCTAAATGTGTCCGCCCGAAAAGGTACGATTTTTTCGGTGGGCGAAAAGTGCCGCTCATTCATATCGCAGAACAATGCGCCGAACAATAATAACACAGCTGTGGGTCAGGACGCGAGGATGATGTGCGTGTAGATGCGCATGAGGTAAGAGCCAAGAAGGTGTACATATTACCTGTACACGATCTTTCGACGGACTTTCACTTGCCCTCCGGTTAGCTACATGCCGAGCAAACTCAGCATCCACGTGATCGCGTTAAGGATCTTCTTTGCTCGGCTCTCTCGCGGTTGTCGATACGCTAATATACATACCCACATACCCACACATAGGTCTGCCATATACCACCTTCTCTCGCAACCAGCAGACAGCTTCTTACACTCATTTCATTCTCATTGCCGAATACAATCATTTCAATTCGCTTTTTCATCGCCTCAATTTACGTTACGCACGTCCATTGCGCAATTTCATTGAACCGCATTTGCCAACAAATTGCGTCCACGTTTTTTGACATTTGTTACAAACAAGCTGGAGCTTCTTTTCGGTGTGAAACTTGCAGCAAAGATACGCAGATGTTTTACTTAATTGTATTTTTCAAGTTGCAACAATTATTGACGATATACTATTACAATTACTGTAGAGTAATTTGTGAGATGCGCGAATAGACTTTGGTCCTGCTTTTTGTTTGTTCTTTGAAACGTAATTTATTTGTCATTTTATGATATTATTGAAAATTAGTTTAATTTACGTTTGATGTATTATTGAGACTATTGTACATGGTTGATGAAGCATACCAATTTTTGTAAATGTCTTTATATTATCACATTAGAAAGTGAATAAATGAATCAATATATATCTATATATAAATTTCTTATTTCTTATGTTTTTTATTTGATTCTACGTATTTCTTGAATTATTTTTTAAATTATAAATATAGTCCAAATTCTAATGTTGAACATAGTAAATATTTGTTCACATTCACTGTAAGTCTAAAATAATCATTTACAACAACGACAGTTTTGTGAAATTTATAACAGTATATATTATACAATCATCCATACATAAAAGTCAGATTTCAAGTGAATTCAAATCATGATTGATATACATGCTTTACCTTTTTTCATAGAACAAAAATATTTACTACTTTGTTTACGGATGCTATGAGATTTACAACTACGAAGCTAAACTTTTACATAAAGGATGATTTTTGTATTATCTATTACATCATCAAAGTCCTTGCGAGTCTAATAATAAAGTGCTACTTTACAAGTCTCAGCATTAAACAAGGTTTGAAATATCCTGGATAAACAGTATTATCCGGTACTGTGGAATTACACGTCAAAGAAGACTAGCTCATAGCCGATGGCACACGAGGCGCGACTTTTCGACAGCTAATTGTAACGCTTCGCTTCAAGTTGATCCATTGCTAACTAAATTATCCTCAGGTAATAGAGCTGCGTAGAATATCGGCGACGGATTCTTGCTCAAGTCTGAAATTCCATGGACGAGATTAACGCAATTGTTCACATAATCGATATCACGAACGACTGTATCAAAATCGCAGATTTCTCGATACTCGAGTACTTTTTATCAATTAAGCGAGCCGGTCGAGGCTGCGCGACGCGAAATGCGTCCTTGGTTTCTCCTGGTTCGCATTTCCATCGGATATACATGCCGGGCATTTTTGCGAGCGCCGAGTAAAAGAGCGGAACAAAAAGTTGATACATTAATTAAGTTGCGCGTTTCGATCGCCAAGTCGTGATGAAATCCGGCCGTTGGTCTTCGAATCTATTACAGAAGCGTGTTTTTTGTGCACCGGCTTTCCACGCGGGAAAAAGCCACGCAGCGGGCCCTCGAGCGACAAAACTGGCCTGGATTTTTGCGAGCGAGCTCCGTCGTCCCCGAGGGCTCGTCGATGACTTCGACGGTGTCACTGCTCGACCTGTGACCTTAAACAAGAAAACGCAATTAGGCTAGGCAAAAAAATTGTTACCGAATCGGAGGCGACTTTCACGTGCCCATCATCGTCATTGCGTAGAAGGCGACGTGCTAAATGCTTCCGCCGTTTAGGTTTAATTATCATTCGAGGCAGAGAAGCTAGTCGCAGGAAGTCAACTTTACTGGGGATGGTTGTGTGCAAATGAAAATGATCGTACCTTTTTTTGATTGTATCATTTTATTAATCATTCACTGTCTTTCTCGTGACATCGTTACTCCATCACGATCGATCTATGTACACGGTAATAATTAATAATAATTAATAATAATAATAATTAATAATCATAATATTAATTGTACACGCCTACTACAAATATACAAATCTGCGCAAATGTTTGCCCATTGTTTTGTCGTGAAATTTGAACGTTATCCTTCGTCGCAGACATTTGATACAAAAGAAAAAATGAACAGGACAGACGTCAAGTCTTTACAATTGTTCGGCTGAAATCAAAGTGCAAAACGTTGGCCGGGGAAAAAAATCTTGTGTGGTTATCGTGTAAACTGGCATCGATGTCGAAACAAGAGAAACGGGACAGACGAGATAAGGGAATCGGTCAAGACAAGTCCAAAAGAGGGGGTGGAGGTTTTGGTATCCGGGATGAGACGAGGGTTTGGTGAGGCGGTAGAGAGGTGGGGGGGGGGCAAAGGGAGAGGAAGATTGGAGTAAGAAAGCTCCACATGTATAATACACTGATATATCAAAAAATCGTCCAAAGGATTATAAGTACAAAATGTTCGACAACAGCTTAATTACAATAATCATCGGGAACGCTGTCGTGCGAGCGTCTCAAAAACGAGACGATCCGAGCGCTGACTTAGTTGGTAGTTGATATCTCTTCAATAATATTATCATTTAACAGGAACATCATCGAATCTTTGTAAATTCGTTCGTCATTGTCTTCATATATAATTATTATATCACCTGCATTCGTCGGCATTATAAATAAATAATGAATCATCAATCATCAATCATTAAACCGTGCAAGATAACAACGCAATCGCTACAATTTGACAAATCGCATGATCGCTCGTTTCTGTCTATGTACAACGCGAGGTGGCGAAGGCAATCCGACGCTCGTCGACAAACGGGCTCAGGTCGTCGGCGACCGTCGGCAAGAGGGGAAGGAAAAGAGGATACACTCTACGAGTGGGAATGAAGTAGACTGGAGCGCTGCCCAGTACAGAACTTGCCTGGGTGGCGCTGCAGTCGCGCTAATTGGAGCGCCCTCGCCAAGTCACAAACACACGAATACGTCCGCACACTTATAATACACACGCAAACATTCACACATAAAGTACATACATACAATGTATAATGAAGAAATTGCTACTGGTAGCAAAAGACAAAACCTGGGAATCGAATAACAATAATAATAAATTAGTTCTGTACAAAGTATTTTGTTCACCGCGTCGGATAAGATTAATAACTAAATGGGCGGGCCAGTGGCGCCGCCCCCACAGCATCGTGTTGTCCAGGGCGGAGATATACTTAGCGCTAAACTTCGGTCGCAAGGGCGGCCGCGTCGTGCCTATAGTGGTCATTGATGACGTAGACGCCACAGGAGGCATCTGTGGTGGCAGCACCTCCAGTGCCCGTGGTGGCGCCACCTCCTGGCGGACTTTCGGCTATCGTTGCGGGCCTCTTAAGTAACGAGGCATCCGCACCAGCGCGGCACGAGTCCGTAGAATTTGTGGACGTCGCATTAAATAGGCCAGATGTACGTTTGGGGCCAAGGATGCCGACACTGATACCAATGCCTAGGGTGCACTCCTTGTCCTTTTGGAAAAATTGCGAGGCTCGATGGGCCGCGGCAGCTTCCGTATTAAGTTGTTTGATGGTACGCGTGCGTACGTCCGAATGAAGCACCTGCTCGGGTTTATATCCTGCACAGGCACCATCGTGGTGGTCTGTTTGGTAGGCAGAAGGGTCATTCGCGGAGGAGTCGTGGGCCGACTTGTTGGCGCTCCAGGCGCTTTTGATCCCACTGGCCTGCAGATTTCCGGCGCTGCGTTGTTTACCGAGGCTGCTGTGTACAGCATTGCGCTCATTCTGCAACCGTGCTTCCTCGTCAGCTTTGGCCTGCTCGCGTTTCTGTCGACGTTTCATACACATAACCGCGACTGCGGCGACGATTGCGAACACTGGCACTGCGGCAGACAGGGTTGCTATGACAACGACATGTTCCGTGGTTAGGCCGGCGTCCCGCGCCTCGGCCGAGGCCACGTGTTTGGAGAGGTTGCCGGGCCAGGATCGAGGTAACGCAGGCTCAGCGGCTCGTCCTCGTCCTTCTTCCGCACAGGTATCACCCCGCCAGCCATCTCGACACTCGCATGCAAACCCATTTACTCGGTCGCGACAAGTACCTCCATTTTGACACGGCGAACTCTCGCACTCGTCAATGTCTGTGCTGCAGTCTTTCCCAGTGAACCCGGGTTTGCACGCACACTTGTAGTCGTTAACGTCGGCGAGACAGGTGGCGCCGTTGGCGCACGGTTTCGCGAGACAGTAGTCGACACGATCCTGACACAGCCGGCCTACATAACCCGGCACACATTGGCATCGGAACTGGTTCACTTGGTCTATACACGTAGCGCCGTTTAAGCACGGATTCTGTTCGCAGTCATCGATGTTGATTTCACAGCGCTCTCCACTAAAGCCGCTTGGGCACTCGCAACTGTAGCCATTCACTCGGTCGACACAGGTGGCGTTGTTGGCGCACGGACTCGAAGAGCACTCGTTCACCTGGACATCACAGTCGGCGCCGCCGAAACCGCTTGGACACAGGCATTTGTAACCTTTGAGAGGGTCATCCTCGCAGGTGGCGCCACTCGCACACGGCGAGTCCCGGCAAGAACGCGAATTGACCTCACAGTGATTGCCGGACCAGCCAGCTGGACAGCTGCACGTGTAATTCCTAAGCACGTTTACCCGGCCGCTAGGTGTCTCCACGTGACTCAGCTGCGCCGAACTCTTGGTCTGCATGCTGCACGTGCCGCCGTTCAGACACGGCTTCGAGTGACAGTCCGAGAGCACCGTCTGGCACTCGCTGCCGGTGAAACCTGGCGCGCAAGCGCAGGTGTACGAGCCTTCGCCGGTATTGAAGCAGGTGCCACCGTTCAGGCACGGTTTGTGGTTCGTGCAGTAGTTCAGGTCCTGATTGCAAAACAGACCGCCCCATCCTTCTTCGCAGAGGCACTGCCAAGGCTGGTTGCACGTCCCGTGCACGCAGCCTGGATATGGCTCACATTGGTCGCAGAATTTTCCGGTCCAGCCGTTCTGACAGCTGCAATCAGAAAAAATGTCAAACTTAGAGATACCTGTTATTATAATTTTGACAATCATTTAAGCATTTATTCGTGAAATAACTATCATCATGTTTCATTGCTTCTTAAAAAAATGGTTATTTTTCATAAAACAATTGTCATTATAAAAATATCTGTCTTCTCATCGCAACAGAGATTAAGCGATTAGTATATACAGCAGTGATAATTTCGTGAGACAAAAAGTAACATATCCTGGGGAATGACACCTATTTCTCATTATTATGCAGCATAATTCAGCTAGAAAGCGGAACCTAAAGGCAGTTGGCATCAGAGTAGCTCACAAAGAGGCAAAAGCGTACAGTAAGTAACCTCTGACAAAGGGCTTCGTCGGATCGTTTTGGATCGCGTTCGGCGTGCGATCGGGTCGATACGCGATGCAACTTTTACGTCCACAGAGTAGAAAGTGGGCGGTGTGGTAGGGGAGGGGCGGAGGGTTGCTTCTAATAAGAAACGGCGAGATCTATCTCGCAACGGCGGCGGTGGCGACGATGACGACGGCGCGCGGGGAATACGCATAGGTGGATAAAGGTTGGATGTGCGTGCGTCTCTCTCGAGCGCTGGTGTTTGGTACGCTGCGATCTCGCTTGGGTCGTGCGGGGAGAGGATGCGGCGTAATGTCGGCCATTACGTTGTCCAGGGGCTTGCGAAGAGGAAAAGGAGAGAGCGAGCGAGCGAGCGCGCGGGCTCGCAGCGAGAGGAGGTTGACGGCGCGGCACGAAGGGACCGAGCGAAAGAGAGAAAAGAGGCATGCCTCGGCGCGCTGGTGGGGATGAGTCGTCGAGCGGCGTTCCCACGGTTCGAGCCTCAGCACAGCCGTTCAGTATGCGGGTCAAGGAAAGGTTACGTTCCTCTGTGTGTGCGCGCGCGAGCTAAGCTCTGCCCACCAATACCACCCGCCACAACCGATCGTGTCCTCGCCGACGTCGTCCTCGTCGCTGATTTCAACTGTTCGTTAATAATAGCGCCATCTAGAGCCGACAATGCATTAATTTTATTTGGTAGATTCGTAATGGATCGCACCAGGTGCGAGGCCTACAAAACTTTCGGACCATCATGACATGCAAGCCGAGTTGCCGCCTGCTAAATGGCGCTGGCTTTTCTTTAAATACTCTCCTCGGAAATAAAGCTTTTTTTACAGATTGATTTGCGATAATTGCCGATGATTGGCATTTGAGCAGCGGCGAACAAAAGAGTCCTGTAACTTGAAATCGTTGGTATGCGCGCGCCGTCTGGCTGCGATCCCACGGCGCGTTTCCGCGTGCGACGTCACGCACAGGAACAGCGCGATTTTCGGACGCAGACGGCATCGCGATCATGCTGCCGAGAACGCGAGACGCTTCTCACGGGGATCGACTGATTTTGGCGCGCCGATCGCTAGCACTTATCGCAATTACGCGAGATAAAGGCGCCGGCCAACGACACAATTAACCCCGCCATGACGTAATTCGATCAACGCGTGAACCCGCACAATCTCGCTTGTTTTCACGTTTCATCTCGTTAGCAACAATTCCTCGCAATTGGCCGAGGCGGATTTCATCCGCTTAATCGCATTGCATATATTTGATTCGAGTCCTTTGAGCGTCGCGATAACGAGGTAATTGAATGAACGCTAATGAGCGAGAAAAATGGGTAGAAACGAGGGACGGAAAATGACGGGGTCGAAAGCGTCGACGCGCTTTGATAACAATAACGAGCATACGGACAAAGAGCGACGGGAGGAGCGCTCGCGGCGATTACAGACAAAGCCGGGTAATTGCGGTGCCATTAAAACGAGCGTCGCGCGATTGTCACGTAACGCAGCACGACGACTTTCTCGGAGAGCAGCTCTTGCACAACGTGGAATCCGTACGTGAAATCGCCAACACGGAAGAATGTCCACGTGTTCCCCGGGCGACGTCGTTGGCACGCTCGAACGCCGAATGCCTTGGTCGAATTTAAGGCATCCGCCGCGACGGAAACGCCGCCCATTCCTCAGCCTCTGTTTTCTCTTTTGTGTCGTCTCGTTTTGCAATCATCTCTGCCCCCGACGAAATTTGTCATCCGGGCTCGCTGACGTATCCATCGATACGAATCGTAAGGAATTCTGGCGTGTGGGTCAACTCACGTTCCCCTCAAGTTTCATTAGAAATACAGCGCGTGAATTTTTATGCTAATCATCCTGTAATTTGATATCAGTCGTACTTGTCGCACAATGAGAGTTATTTCGGCTGGCTAGGTGAGTGCCGGCAACGCCGCCACCGTCAAGTGCCGGCGCATTCTAATTTTGGTATCCTGATTAAGCCCATTCACGGACCTTCGCTCCCATTGTCACGCACAACTATTTACAGCCACTTTTCGAGACCGATATAAAAAACTGCCGCGGTACTTTCAGCATACTTTAGCACACTGCTAAAGTATGCCGAAAACAACGAGAACAACGCAAAATAGCATTTATAAATTGACATAAATTGACAATTGGAATATCTTTGCGACAGTGTTATTTGTTGCTTTCGAAATGTTTGAAATTAAATTTATTCATTGTTCAAATCTTTGACACCGAAGGTCGCTCATTTTTCTCCACATTTCATTTCCGTGCTCAAATTCTCCTCGGAGTTTCGATATCTACGATCAAAAATTAGTGTCTCCGAAGAAAACGTCGGTTCATAAATTTAGCCGGTTTAATCTCTACATCTCAAAACGAAATGAAACCAGTTACAACAAGAACAATCGACGCTGGGCATTTGATTGAGTTGATGGGAGCAAAATGAGTGTGAGGGGGAGCTAAGGGGCTTGATAGCAAAATCAAAAATTCCGATGGTGTTGCGCGATTTTGAGTTATCAAGGAGAAATACTTACTGGCATTCATTCGGCTTATTATCGCATTTCCCGTTCTTGCATCCGGGCAGGCATTGGGCTGAAACAGAAAGAAAAAGCACGCAAAGGTTAAGCCATGGCTTGAACGGAGGTCGAGGTGCGCGCGGCCAGCATATGGCACACGCGCTGCGGCATTTGCGAGCCGAAATCATGGAACCATAACAAAAGGCTGCAATCCAGCCCCACGAATTTCGCTGTTTCCATGATACCGGTTCCTCGCGGGCCTTCACGCATTTTTATTCTCCACCCGATAATGTGCCTTCGACCAAACAACACGTTTAACTTCAACATTTGCAGATCATAAGAACTCGATGCCCGTATATATATATAAACCAACATACTAATTTTAAGATATAATCGTGTCGTAAGTTTTTACAAAATTAAACATACTGAAATTGCAAGTGCTTATATCGAAATATTTGAAATGCTTCAGCCAAATAGGAAACTTTGACACAAAAAGAGAACGATAAAAGTTAACTTTGCTCGCTACGGACTTGGCTGCAAGCGACTTTTCATTCTGCAAAAATCTCTTTGAGCGTTACGCTCGGCGGGTTTAATGTGGTTTCATACGAAAGGATGGAAAAGAAGTGTATTGAATAGAAGTTGTGAGGAGTGCGCGTCCTATAAAACGGAACGGTCTAGCCCGAAGGATCGTTTGGCTGGCGGCCATCGTCGGTTACGTTACATGAATGGCACGCGTACTGGTGTACGTGCGCACATACGCAAGTCGGGCGCAATGCACGCAACGATCCCGGAATGCGAGCCGCGAGGCATCTCGTCAAGCGATTCGCGCATCCGACGTTGCGGCGCAATATTCACGGGAATGTTGTTCCACGACGTTCGTTAATTCATGAATGGGGGGTCGATTTTGGCTCGGCATTTAAGTCGTCGCTTCGGGCTCTTTAAACGCAACGTATTTATCGATTTTGCGCAGACTAAGCGGGAGACAGCTAGTCTCCCCAGGTAGTAGGCAAGGTAGATCGGTGCCTGGGCAGGTAGAGTGACGGTGACAAAGAGCGGGGCGGGGTGAGGGACAGGGCGAGCAAAAATGTAAAGGTGTGTGACACGGAAAAGGCGGAAGGGAGGGCGAGAGTGGACCGAGTCCGATGCAGCTGTTGGTTAAAGAGCCGACAGACGGCAGCTGTCGGGACCATTCGCTCGCGTTGCAGCTGCTCCGAGTTGGCCCGACGAAAAGGCACCCCCGAAAGCGCGTCCTCTGTCCACGACTTGGTCGTGCAGGTGATTAGCCGCGAAAAATCAGCACGAATGAATATATATGCAACAACGATTTGAAAAGCCGTGCAATGACACCGCCGCTGCACTAGGTGCACTTGTGCATTGCGCTTTCTCGTCTTTCTTTCGGCAGTCAGTCAGGCTGAGAGAGACAGCACCGCCAGGTATCGCTCTTCGCGAGACAAAGAGCGCGTGAGCGAGCAAGATGCGCGAGTACGTGTAGCCTCGCGCGTGTGTGTGTGAGTGTGCAGGCGCGCGTGTGTACGTGCGCAAAGCGTGGGAAGTCGGGCCCCGGCTCGCATCGGCTCCTTCCACTTGCTGCCTCCTGTCTCTTCCCCCGTAATCCGTATTACGCGATCCACGTAAATCGGCAGCGCGCGGAATTCGCAAACTGCCGACAATAAAAGGCCGAGGCGAATTTTCGCGGCTGGGAAAAAGAAGGAAGAGGAGGAGGAGAAGGAATGAAAAGTCAAAGATAATAGCTTATGAGGTATAAAACCACGGATCCGTTGCACCAATTTGTCCGAGTGAGATATGGCTTGGTCGATGGTCAAATCGGCTGGATCATTGGCCGCAAGGCGGCGATTGATCAGATGTCTGATTTGGCGGGTCGCCCGAGGTACTCGTACTCACCCTTGTCGCAATAATTGCCTTCCCAGCCGGATATGCAAATGCGCTCTCCAGTCTCGGTGCATTCCCAGTGGCCGAACTTGTCGCGCCGCGAGGTGCAGTACCTCTCGCAACTCTTGCCGTAGTAATTGGGGGCGCAGGTCACTCGATACTCGTAGCTCATCCGCGAGTGCTGGCTCCGGTGCTCGTCCTTATTCCACGTTGCGCCAATGTCGAGCCAGCGCTGTGTCGTCTGGCGCGTTATCAGTACCTTTTCTGTAACACATCACATCGTTGGGACCATTAATTTCAAGTTTCCTGATAAAAGTAACCTACAATCGTAAAAAAATCGAGTCAACTAATAAATGAGACTGCAAGCAAGAGCAATAGAGATGAAGGTAAAGAAAAAGAAAGATAAAAAAGAGAAAAGAAAAAGACTGGAAGACAAGTGGAAAGGTGTTCCGAGCGGCGCTATCAGGACTAGTCCCACGAGTGGGAACAGCGAGTTGAGACGGCTTTGGTAGCAGCGGGCGAGGCGCGGGGGCACCGCCGAGAGCCAAACAACAAAAGGTAGAGAGAACCCGTTTGGCCGATGGCGTGTCCGTAGATACTTATGGCGCGCCGGCGTCTTCCCAGAAGGGAAGTAGCATCTGCGGTCGGAACGGGAGTTTGGTCGCCCCGGGCGATATCGGCTCCAGCATCCGATACCGAAAAGCCTTTTTTCTTTCTTAGAAGAAAAGGCTTTTCGGCGACCTGCAGCACGCGATGCGCACTTGTTGCGCGTACCGATCAATTGCATCATCGAAAATTTCGTTGTCGAGTTATAATGATTGCATTGGAACTTGCGCAGCTATGCGCGCAGGAATGCAGCAACGTAAAGCGACTGGATGATACACAGTCGATCGTATTACGAGGCTTCGCGGAAGAGGGCGATAAAAGAGGCATCCGCGCGCGATAGTCGGTGGGACAGGGATTATCAGCGTTTCCGGTGGGATGCAATTGAATCGGGACTGCGTTTTGGTGCGTGGCTGATAAACGATCCGGCTGGTGAATGGCGCTGCGGTACAGGTGTAGTGTTATAGTCGTTCTGGGCGCTCGGAGGCGGGGTCGCCCGAAGGACTGTAAACGGCTCTGAGAAAGGAAGCAACAGCAGCAGCAGCAGCAGCAATAAAGGGCTCGCTGGGTGTGCGCTATTGGCCAGAATGCACCGGCGCCACCAAGGCTTGGATTAATTATCCGCGAAATTCCAGACGAAAATGAAATTGCGATCCGGCCAGCCGGACGGCTTTTTAACTGTGAATACAGCGGACAAGAGACGTACGGAGAGTAGAGAAGTGTTCTGGCGTCGAGATAGATATCTGATGGATGAATGGCAATGGAGCGACCATTATTCAATCGCTTGTCAGGAGGGTTGGTGCTGGTAATAACCGGATTCGGGGCCAACCCGAGTCGATGAATAATTCAGTGTGTCGCGAGGTTTCCCGGAATCTGCGCTGAAAAAAGTGGGCTCCCACTGGGTGCCCACGCGGGGCCTCTGGCGGCGTGGGTGAGCGCTTGCGCAATACAGGCGACACTCACGCCGGAAGCCGGGCCGCAACGAAAGATAACGTTGTTTGGAAACAAGAGTTCGGCCGATTAACGGCGCATCAGGCGACGAGCTGACGTATCAGACTGGTGGGAGGCCAGCTCAGGTTACCCGGTGCGTGTGTCTCCGAAGCAGATACTACTGTTACACAGGAAGGAAACACTAGTCCACTTGTCCGTCCTGGCATCTCGAGTCGCGACGCTCGAGTACCACGTGGGTGCAGCGCCCTCTTTCAGGTCGAAGCCAGCGCCTGCGAGTGCAAATAAGTCAAATACTCGCTTGGCAGCGTGGCAACGCCGCGCGGGACGGAAGTCGCTTCTTCTTGAACAAAGTAACCACGCATTGCATCTACTCACCGCCGGAATAGGTGGCGTTGTCCACGTCATGGTAGGCCTCGATGATCAGCGAAAACGTGCCCTGCAAACAGAATAAGCCACATGTGCTTATCAATCTGGAAGATATGTTTCATTCATCAGTGAGGCTCAAATTAGACCAGTCGGCTAGGCCACTTAGCCATCTGGCCTAACGAGTCTTCGATCCCGATTGTGAATCAGTCAAAATAGCCATCTATCAGAGGCGGCTCCGAGTGTCGCAATTCAAAAAGCGATTGGCACGAAAATTGGCGAGAAAACGCCGAGGCGTACGCATGGGCCGGTTGCGCAAAGCGTAGTTGCTCGCATCGGTGGACACGCAATGATCCGTTAAGTCGGTTCGCGGCTTAATGGATCACCGCGTGTTAATCGATACTTAATTGGGCATCCGAGCCGCTGCCCGATATGGCTGCGTTAAACGGCGGCGGCGCGCGTTACCTTGGACTTGATCACTCTCGGTTTCAGCGGATCACACACTTTTCCAAGCAAACAAAGTTCTCAGATCTTTTCTCACGATTGTCGCGTTTGCGTAACGAGCGGCGCGCTCAGAGGCGACGACCGGCAACGCGCGTGCCCGCGTCACGTAATTTGCGGCAGATTCAAAGTAAGCGTGCGTGCACAAGCACCTGCCCCCGAGGGGGCACCAGGGTTCCTCCCTCGAAATTGAACAAGCTTAATACCCAGTGACATCATTGTGGACGCGATTTGGGGCCTCAAACGTTTCACGGCCCTGATGCCACCGTGATCGCGTGGTAATTTATGGCGGCCAGCAAAATTAAAAGCCGCGACAAAAAGTCGCGGCAGCACCGGCATCCGAGCAACAATGCGAGCCGTATTCGGCGGATCGGCCACCGACGGGAAACCGCGAAAGAAACGCCGGACAAAGGAGACGAGGACGAGCAAAGCTCGCTGAGTGACGGAGCGACGAAGAACGCCGCACCTTTAGGGGGGAGGGGGCCATGCGCGCTTCGTTCCCACGACTTCTTCGGCCACGCCGTCGCTCCGCTTCTGCGCGAATACATTAATGCCGTGGCTTATGACGCCGAACGGGTACCGCGTATAACAATTCACAGGTTTACGCATTGCCGTTCAAACCTCAAGGTACTCGCCGATGTTTGCTCTTCTCATATGCTGAATACCTTTTACAACGCGTACCATCTACGACCAAATTCCTTAGTTGTATTATATCTTTTTATAACTGTCTAATATTGCATCGACGATATCCATTTAGATGTACATCAAGATATTTAACAAATTGTATCCGTTCTTTCGTTCAGTTGATCATCGCTTATGACAATTACAATAATTGACCTTTACAGTTGTTGACAGATGATGTAATTTTGTTATTCTAGCAAACAAATATAACAATTTTGTCATTGATATCTTGAAAGTTAAATGAATTAGTTCTTAAAGCTTAGCTAAACTTAGAATTCACATAAACTTGAGTGTACAATTATATGCAAATTGAATGTAAGGGCTAGACATTTATTAATCATTTGTAACTTTGTAAGCCTGTCTATCGTTCATGATCGTTTCTGAAATCCTGCGATTCCATTCTCCTCCTGTTCGTTCATTGATACCCTGCCTCGGTTAATACAAACATTGATGGATCTGCGTTTGCATAAATCAGCCGTGTTTCATTGTTGGTCTTACTAAAGCAGACACGGTTTGTTCACCTCTGCGCACCTGTGATTCGTAACCGTGGGCTACGGTGATAGCCGAGATGGTGGGTAATAACGGTGAAATGGGTTTATGTCCTGAGGGTGGGATGTTCTCTCTCTCGTGCGATGCGCGAGAACGCCTCCGGAGCCCCCGGGCGCGACGCGTGGTCCGGTCATCAGCTGACGAGCGACAGCAGCGGCCTCTTTTCACGCAACTCAGATCTGTGTTCCCGTCGGCGTGACTCATTGTCAGTGATGCTTTTTTTGTCATTGCGGCAGACCCGTGAGAACCGGCCGAGCGCTTTTTGTCCTTCCTCCAGCCAAGCTTATCGTCGAACTAATAAAACGCCGCACTGTACTGCTTCCCGAGTACGCAGAAGTGCGCGAACACTGCGCGCTCTGTACCGCCGCGTGCGGTTTCAATCAAGTCCCCGGCACAAATGCAAACCAATTAAGAGTTCGCCGCGCGTGCTCCCTAACGACTCGGTAATTATAATTTCAAGCCAATTAACCGTCAGATCTGTGTCCTCGGACTCCTTTTGGGCCAATTCTCATTTTGGTTGTTACACAAATTTTGCTCTTGGCTATTTTCATGCAACATACTTCAAAAATACTTCAAAGATGTGAAGTAATAACTAGCTAGTACAAACAAAGGCAACATAAACGGTGGAATTAAACGAACAAAAAAGGTGCAAAAAATATGGGAAAATGATGAAAAGTGGAATATGCTTGGAACACCTGAAATCGCTTTCGCTCGAGCGAACCCGTAATCAGCACGGATATGTAATATTGAGTGCTAAAGCTTTCTAAGGACCATGTACGATGATGCGCTTCCGAGAAGGAAGCCTTCGTGTTATTTTTTTCTATGGCTCTTCCGGCTAGGCCGAAATAGGTCCGAGGTGTCTGGCAGTCCCGGCACGCGATCTTGCATAAATAGAACACACGCCAGACCGCCGCGCCAGCTCTCAAATTGGATTCGCATTCGTCCTTTGATAACGAGTCCGTCAGCGAACTGTCACCGGCGAGTGCGCGCCATATGCGCGGCCACATAGACTCCGCGTGTGTCCTCTCGTGGGGTGCTCAGACTGCCATCTGTCGCGACGCAAACCTCCCACCCTAATATCATGTCTTTCAAGATGTTCTGTCCTTATTTACTCTGCTTCTTATCCCTAAGGAGACTCTTCCATTCATCTCTTAATTGCAGTTACAGTATTTCGGATTGATAACCAAGTCATCAGTGATCCTCAGATGGCGCTGTATTTGTTTTTCCAACGAGTTTCACTGCGCCGGGGCTATTGTTTCAAAGATGAATCGCAGAATCGTTTATTTATTCACGCCAATGATGATGTTCCACTTTTCTCTCTTCTTTAAGACGGTGCAATATAAACGTATCTTGAACTGGTCTTTTTTCATGGGTTCTAATAATTAGCATATAACTTGAATGACTTCAAATCTAGCCTTGCTCAATTGCAGCGACTCAGCTAAAGTACAAACCAAGCAGATGAAAACACAAGAATTCGAATGCCTGGATTCTAATTACATAATGAAGTTGACGGATCAGAGGCCGCAATTACGAAAACACGAGTTCGGAGAAGCGATCGTCGACACTCAGAGCCTATTTCTTTTCTATCCACTTATAATAATGCGCTGCCACTTACCGGCCAGGAGAAGTTGAAGGGGAACCTGATGGGGTTGCTGAAGATAGGCAGCGCAACATCTGGGTTGAAGTTGACGACGTTCTCGCCGAGCACGGGCGTCATCACGTCGCCGTATGTGCACGGCGACTTGGTGTCGATCGTCGCCTGGTACTCTTTCAGGCAAACCCGGAACCGGGTTTTGCAGACGCCTGCGCACTCACCCGACGCCGTCTTCAGGCCGGAACAGCAGCTGCCTTGGTTGTCTTTACCGTACTCGTTCACGAATGACTTGAGCCTCAACTCGAATACGCCTGCCGCGTTTACCTGTAATCCCAATGAAACACACAGGTGAGATTTAACAGACAGAGCTAGATAAATACAAAAAAAAAGAAAGATAGATAATGTTATTTTTGACGTTCACGACGGGAGTCCCTGAACACATGTGTACGGTCCCAAAGCACCCCCCCCCTCTCTTTTTGTTGGGTTTGCTGAAATTTCCTATTTATAAGTCCCTCGTTTTCTGGCTGGCAGGGAGCGTTCGTTTTGCCGGTAAATCGCGCCATAAAATCGGCAGCGCGTCTATAAATGCAGCAGACGGGCGAGTGTTTTTTGCTCGGCTCGCGAGACTTTTCTCGAGGCTGCAATCAAAGAGCCGCGCATCCATCGTCGCTCTGTCCGATACATATTCCGTCGCGTGCGCGACGACGCTCGCGCGAGCGAATTTCACAGGCCGCTTGGCGTGATTTATCGTTCGCGAGGAATAACTTTGCGCCAGGATTCTGCATTCGCGCACGTGATTCATGAAGTTACAACATGTAATTGCCAACCGGAGGACTAGTATTTTTCTGCGCGAGACAGTCTGAGGAATCTAATCATAATCAGGCGATTGCGCAAGGCGATCAAGCCGAGCGATAGCCGCCGATGAAAAGCGCATTATTCAAACAAAATAATGCGTGCGGAGGGACCGGTAACCTTGCGCCGCGAGAACTGCACGCACGGGAATCGAACGTTGCGACAGCGACCCACAACGTTCCCATGTCCGTCAGCTAATCCCACCAGCCAATGACCACTCGACACCCGGCGAAAGTCCACTGTACATTTATACAAATTACAACAATCTTCACTCATTGTTCTGCGCATTCTAGACCAACGGCTACATCGTCAAACATAGTTCTCGAACCTTGAATATAACGGTCGTTTTCAAATATAGAAAATCTTTCACTTTGATCAAGCTTGAGCGAAGAGTGTGAACAATTGCGATGAAAAAGGAAGCCGAATAATTTTCATGGTCATTTACTGCAGCCACGAGAAAACCGTTGGTTTAATTTTGAATGTTGGACAAATTCAAATGCAAGTTTGTAAGAAATTAATAATCATCGCATTAAGTGGGATTTCAATTGCGCATTTGTTCGAACGTAACTTGAAGTTCCGAGTTGAACAAGATGACATTGTGAAATGCGTCAACTTTTTCTTATGAATGGAAAATAAATGAGCGTTATCTTAGCGAGAAGTTACGAGTGCAAAGTAATAGAACAATTGATTTGTGGTTTGAAAATCACAGTTTGCACGCCAACAAGCGTTGTTTTTAATGGAAGAATGGTTATGAATAAAAGAAGTTATTGAAGGAAGGATTAACGAGCGGGTGTGTTCGGGTGGTTGCGGTCGCTCCTGTGTTTGAACGTCGCCGAAGGCGCTGCTGATCGCCTGGGGTCGCCGAGGAGTCGGTTCTATTTTGGGCGCGGACGCGCGTATTTAAGGATGCTCCCGTTTCTTCAAAATCGAGGCGACGCCGCCGACGACGTCGCAGCGCTGTTATGCCGCGGATTAACGACTCGACGACACTAGTTGCGTCTAACGCTAAACGATTTATACCTATATCTAAAGGCGGCAAAGAATAATTCCCGAGTTCGCAACACTGGCGAATCAACGTCAATTAGCTTGTCACATCAACCGCTTAACATGGATAAAAAAGTCAATTCAAGCGTTTGAATAAAACTGTTCGGATGAATTATGTGCCATGTATAACATGAGATGAGTTATGTTTCGCAGCTTCATAAACGTTTTATTTATTTAATTTGATTGTTGTTATTTTTGTTTGTATTAATTTGTTATGTTTAGCTGGGTGAAATTATTTGTTGGCTTTTAGATGCAAGGAGCGACCGGTACGTATGTCAGGTACTCATTTTTGGCTTGGACAATAGATGACAAATGTTCGGGTCCGATGGCAATTAGGGGCGAGAAAATCGGGGAGCCAATGGAGCCCAGCTGAAAGGAGTCCTGGCGCGAGGAATCCCAAGGAAGAATAACTCGAGCTGCTCGAAGAAAGGCTGAACGCACTGAAAAGCGCGCTCTCCGGAGTCACTCGCTGGCCTCTGGCCGATTGTCATTCGGTGGAAACAAAGTCGACGCCCGGACAATGACAGCTACGGCACCTTTTCGGGCTCTGTGCGGGATGCATCGTAGGTCTTTTTTCTCGTCTTCTCGGAACCGATTGGCTCGAGCCGCGCGGTGCCGATCGTAAAAGCCAATTGAACGCGCAACTTTTTCGGCGTTGATTAATGTGCAATGTCGGAGAGACGGTAATAATAGTTGTGCTCCGAGAGTCGAATGCTGATTTGTGTTTTGGGAAAAGCTGCGCTTTTGTTTCGCTTTTTTTACCTACACGAACAAACCAGCCGGTTGACCAGTTGGCAGATCGATTGTTGTCAATGACATTTTGGAAAATACAGAAATTGCAAATTGAGTAAACGCAAGTTCATGAACAAGTAAAAATAAAACAATGCGCGTCCGTTCACAAACAGACGTTCAAAAATAGACGGTCGCTCGGATTTTTTGTCTGGCACAGACATTTTTACATATCCCCGAAGTAACTCCAAAAAACGAAAAGTGTAAAACGATCTAAAAAACAAGACGAAACGGAGCCTTTTGGGGGAATCGCTGAACCCCGACCCGGCGCGCTTGTACCAAAACAAAAAGAAAGAGGACAGACGAAGCGACAGGAGATTCAAAGCACAAAAACAGAGTGAAGAAAAGGACAAAATATGGGGGAAAAATAAATAAGGTGGAGGAAAAAAAAGAAAAAAAAACTTACAGCGCGCGGCGATGGCAAAATGACGACGGCGGCCGTGCATATGAGCATCGCGGTCCACATGTTTGGCTGTTGTTGTCTCCGCGCCGTGGATGTTTACTGTCGCCGGAGGAGAGCGCGCCGTTACCTCCCCGTGAGGCGCGTGCGATCCTGCCGCATAATCGAGGACGCAACAATTAGGGTACTGATCACTGAGCAGGCCGGCTTGTTGGTCGCGAGTTGAACCGCCGGGTAGTTTTAGCGCAACTAATGATCCGCACTGTACACTGCTACTGCAACGATAAAAAAGCACTCGTATTCCATGTCACGTTCACACCGGCAGACACGCACGAGAGTCACTGCTCCGCGGCCGAGGTACTACTGGCGTTGCTCGCGGTCGCTTCGCTTCTGCCGCCCTGCGAGTAGTCGCGCGTGCGCGCGCTCCCGCGCGCCACACTCGCGCCACCGTGCGGCAATCTGCCGCACTCGCTGCACACAATTCGCGCGGTAAAAACACGCGCGCGCTCACTCCAGGTCTTTTTAATCCTCGCCGGTGATCGTTCTCGACGCACAATTCAAACTGCCGGCGCAATGAAGATTTCTAATTAATCCTTGCACGTGACTAATTCACTGAGTTCACTTCAAGATTGCTCCGTCTCGCGTTGTTTTCTCCGAGCTGCACACTAGTGAAACTCTCATCAGACGACTTCGAGGACATCGGTTCCCGGCGACTTGCAACCCTCGACTGGAGATAGCCGGATCAGCGCACCCCTACTTATAATCATGGTACCAGTGCGTGCAAGAGGAAAGGGGCACACGCGGCGCTCGAGCACCCTGGAGGGGAGTCGAGAGGCAGCTGCAGGCCGGCTGCACGCGCCCAACCCCACTCTCTGACAGCAAGCGACACCCCGGCTCTCTTTACCGGTGCGTAAACGCGTACGCAAAATGCCACGATGCCAATGCCGTTGAACACGAAGATCGCACTGCGACCCATCAACGACCATCTTCTTGGATCCCCATTGTCCCGTCGACTCGATTCTTCTGACGCACTATGCAACTATTTTCGAGTCCACCTTTTTTGTTCTTAAGTCGAACGCTTTTGGACTTGGACTATTGCTTTTCAAATCAACTGCTTCATTTCTACAGTTTTATTTCATCTCCAACAAACTATCGTTAGATAATTATCGATTCTTCAGTCAGTCTATTGGATGCAATTTCAAACAAATGTGTTGAAACTAAATTATTGGATTGGAATCATACCAGTGAAAAGAAACAATTATTATTTTCGAACAAAAATAACATATTCATTTTGGACCTAATGAACTCGAGGAGTTGTGAAACATTATTTTAAATCTATCTCAAGAATAAGGGAAACTTATAACGATAGAATAACAAATTGTTTTCGTCGTTTTGGGTTGTATCAAATGAGAGGAAGTAATTTTGTTTTAAAGGAAACTTATTTAGAAATTAATAAGCAAAACCCTTTGGAAAGCATTTCAAGCGAGCAATGCTGCTACTGTAACTGTCACAGTGGCTTCTGGAAATGATAATGGTTTATGTTCTCAGGACCCAACTAATTTGGTTTCTTGCGACGCAAATTAAGATTAAGAACCAGATATATACCCGGCTTAAAATGGAGACCTTGCAGACGAATTTAGCTGGATATTTAGCCAAAAATAACACGGATAACACTAACGACATGGCGAAGAGACGCAAAGGATATTCGCAAATGGAATAAACTGAAATGTGTGCATTTATGGTAAATGATTATAATTGAATATCAAAACTATGAGAAAAAAGCTTCTAACCGAATGAAAGAGACTCAACGAAAGTGAAAAATATGGTTCAAAAATAATGTTGAATATTAGAATAATATTTATTTAATATTCTTCAAATAAAATTTGGATTTTATTTCAATTTAAATGAGATTTTACAGATCTGGTATTACGAAACGCAAATGCACTAAATAATTTAATTAATTATTATATCAGAAGTGAACGTGAAATTCTCACTTGATGTAACAAATCGTCTACCCTGTAACATCTAAAGTGGCGTATAAAGGTTCAGCATTATGTGTGGCATTTTAATACCGAAAACAAAATTGGAGATCGTAATATGAGTCAACCTTTCACATGAACACGAATATAAAATTGCAAAATATAATCGAACCTCTTTTGCTTAAGAATTCAGTGCAACTCGATGATGTCTTTAACCAGGGTCCTTGTCCCCACTGTCACGTTTTCATGGCATCCCTCCTCTCAGGACACGATAGCACGCGCCACGTGCCACCTTCTCATGACGTCACACACTTTTAACTTCTTCCTCTTATTCCTTATGCATCTTATGCGAGTCTTACGATTATACATGCGTCTCATAAAACTTTTACACGCCACTCTTTTAGTCAGTGTCCCACGTACGTCCATAATTATATTTATGAATTACACTTTTTACATTAAGTGCCGGTATCCTTCATCTGGGTCTGCAACATTTCAGCTTTAACAAATACATGGTCGTGGTAGTCATTTCGAATTGCTTTTTTTATCCTCGCATATAATTAATGTTAGCTTCAACCCTAAGTCGATTGAAAAGATTGCCTAAAATGAGATTGGCAGAATTAGAAGCGCACACGTGTGTGTGAGATATTAATTTTGTGTTCAAAGGACAGGTGCTAGATTGCATAATGTAGATTGCAAGACGATTGTGCTTCTCGAAAAATTAAATGAGCAGATTTCGAAAAATAAAAGCACTGCGACGACAAAAGTGAAATATGTTATTCACAAGCAAGTCTTGATAGGAATGGGTCTTAATGTTCACAGTTAAATATTTTATACTTTAGCGTTAGAAGAAGGAAAAAAAGAGTAATAAGTAGTTTGTTTTATAACGACTGCACAATTCTAAATTTATAGGGTGCTTCTTGAAAAAAAAATGGGGTCTTGCATTATGGTCAAAAGATTGGGGTGCGATAGAATCTTTCATTCGAATATTACGCAGTGACAGAATATTACGACGCTCAAGCTTAGGTTCACGTACATGCGTACACATTTGAACTCAGCATTGTGTGGAAGCATAATGCTTTGGACCTGTCTCGTACACGCATCAACTTCTCATTGTTCCCTATGCGAATTGCATTTTTCCTATTCTCATTTATCGGGTGAGTTCCCCATCCGACCAAGTGTCGAAGGCAGTGGTGCGCGTAAATCTTTAGCTTATATAACATAACGCATTGACCTGTGTACCATAAATATGACATATGCACTTTAAATTTTTAATAACTCACCAATAATTATAGTATGTCAGAAATAAATGTTTCGTATGGTCAAACTATAACTATACTTTTTATAAGACAACAATATTGAAAAAATGATCCTAAATATTTAAAGATAGCCACACTTAACAAACGATTTATATTTGAATTTATTTGTTTATGTTAAATACATTTTGAAATTTAAACTGAAATATATTTATATACATGATTCCAAATTCAGTAACAGAATAATTGTAATTTTTATTTTACATTCGGTGAGATAATTATTTATTTTAAATCCAAAGATTTTGACAATATTTAGTGCTGGTAAATAAGATGTTAATGTAGCATCCAGGTGGGTAATCTTCCACTCAAATTTGGACTCTTTTATAGAGAAACTATAATAATAAAAGCTAGGTGGATTTTATGTGTCTCGTCTTCAATTCTTTTTATGAAACGCACCATTATGTTGTGACTTTTCAGAATGCATACACCTGGATTTTTTTGAAAAGATCCAACTGTAACACTTCTTTTTGACATGGCACGTAGCAGTATGAAACACATCAAACTCAGAGTGTGTTAGTAGTTCACATCGATACAAAACAAATATTATTATGCAAAATATCCATTTGTTTAATGAAGTAGCGTAATAAGAGAAAACTATCAGCGACACAATTATTTTCGACCAAGCTAAATACACTAAAATGTTGTTTTCTTTCTAAAACATGGGTATATCTAATCTTAAATGTACGGATGAGTGCAAAAAGCATTGAGTCTTGGAAATAGAAATAAAAGCGTCAGTTAACTCGTAATCAGTTAAACACCGAACTAGACTTGATAAGATGTTCTGAGAGCTAAAAGAAGCCTTTGTTGTTTTCTTGGCTGACATGAGAGCAAGCGAGAGGCGACGTAAAGCAAAGCAGGACGTGAAAACAAGGGTACGGGTCCCGTAGGTGTATAGTATACTTCCGGTCACGAGGTGGTTCAACAGGTCATACCGATCTGGGGGAGCCAGTTGGAACCACTTCCGTTTCCCTCACTCGCCCTTGTACTATGCCATTTTATGCTCGGACAGTTTCGTATCTTCGAAGCTAATGTTATATAGCTGCTGCAATGTCCCACTCTTACACTTACACTGACAATTTTATCTGTGTACTAATGCAAACCTTTGCTGTGATTTGAACGTATGGACGTTGCAAGGTTGTAATATGATTATGGGTGTACTACTTTTGCTTCGTTAAATTCAATCGTAAGGATACGCAGATGGAAAAGGTCAAACTGTAAACAATGATGTCAACAATATGAAAATAAGAAATTGTGCGAACATTCTATGAAGTTATTTATGACACAAACTCAGGAAAATTTATTTTAATGAGTCAGCAAATTACGCAGCCCATAAAATTTATCTTTAATAAATCTCAGTCTTTTTTATTTGTACCTTATGTTAACTTCAAATGAATGAATTTTATTTTCAAACCAGCCAATTGATAACTTGCTTGAGAAATTGCAGTATTAATACACTATGGATCTAAGTAGTAACCTTAACCTCTTAACGTTGAAAAATAAAGATTTTTCTCAAACGTGTAAGTAATAAATGGGTAACTTAAATTTTATGTTATATATGTATAAAATTGAATTGACTTTAAAATAGATGGAATTGTATGAATGAATTTTATCTTCTAACCAAAAGATAGAAAAAATCACTAGTCGAATGAAATGAAAAATTGAACGTACATTAATTCAAAATTCTTTTGTTAGGTTGAAACACTTTCTTATGTAAGAATCGGATATCTTATCAGGAGTATCAGTTTTTTAACTGTAAAGAGCTGACAAAAATGATTAACTAAGAATGATACTTTATTGTTCCAATTTTCTGTCTCAATTTATATGAACGTGTATTATAATTTAATCAAGGTTCGTGGGGAAGGGTTGTAATATTTTGAAACAATAAAATATTGAAATGACATTGAACTCTTAGAATACATCTATCTATGTCAAATCTGAAGCATGTCTAGATAAACGATCGATCAATACCGAAATTTAACACTGCATTGTACCGTAAAAATTAGCTTAGTGTGTTCACTAACAAAACACAAAAGCGTAATGATAGGCCGCATGCTCAATAAATGAGCTGTATATGGCGGAAAAGACCACCCAAGCATCTTACATTTCTTTGCTTGCGCATCATTTTTTCACGCAATATTCAAATTTTCTTCTGCACTTGAAATTTACGGGCACCGCTATGTATATCCCGTAAAAGTCAAAACACGAGATTTTCATTTTGACGGAAACGTCCTTGTTATTATCCACCATACATCGTTGAACACGTGCTCGTTTAATGAAAGGCAGCAAATGTAAAACCAAGTTACGTCAGGGAACCGTTTTGAAATAGCGACCCGTATACACGGTGTGTTGTAAATGTGAACAATCGTAATAAATAATAATTGGTCAAAATTTCTGTAACAACGATACACATTGTTAATATGCTTGTTGGACGGTGTCATGTTCCCGTTGATGTACACAATTTTTTATAATAATCTCACAAGTCTTTACGTATTATTTGCTTAAATATGACTAGGACTATTTTATTGCATAGATCGCGCAGCTCAAGCATAATGCCAAGACAAACAAATAACGAAAGGATTTGGCCGATGACCATGTGTTAGCAAACAAACTTTAAGGCTCCTTAAACAAGAAGATATAAGTACAAGTCATACGAAACCGGATCCGGATTTATGAATATAGGATATATAATTTACAGAATCATGAGAAACTTTTTGAGCAGTGCTTTAATAAAACGGG
>JABFQD010000446.1:0-26259 GCA_022817045.1 Psix sp. ZL-2020
AGAGAGAGAGAGGGAGAGAGAGAGAGAAAGGGAAAAAAGCAAAAACGAAAAGAGAGACAAGAAAAAACGAATAGTGAAAAAAGCAAGAACGTAGGGCGCGAGCGAGTACAAAGATATTGTGCGGAAGAGTCGGATGCGCGCGGATTAGAGGTAAAACGCGTGAGCTGCGTGGTAGCCAATGGCAAACCTGAACTTTGAGCAGCCGCCACGCAGTATCGCGAGTAACTCAAGCCTTAGTGTCCGCGGCGGGTCAGGGGGGGGCTTGGGCTCTTCGAGCCTCACGGGTCATGTCACCCCGACCTCTGGTATGTTTTCGGGCCCATCCGCAAGCACTTCGAGCGCTGCCAATTCGACGGTTGTCGGGCCTAACATCTATTCAGCTGGAAGCGCCGCTGCGCAGCCGCCCACGGCTGTCCACCAATCGCAGCAGCTTTCGCCTATGAGCAACAGGGGACTTTTCGCACAGAGGGCTTTTACCGAAAGGCGTACCATGCCGGCACTTGGGTCAGTTCCAAATGACTTTAAACAGATCTCAAACCCTAGCGATATATTTCTAACGAGATATATATGCATGCATATATGTATGTATATATGCTAGCATATGTATATACATATATGCAGACTCCTAGTGAAGTCTCCTCTTTTTATTATTGTACTTTTATATTTTACTATATTATTCTCGATGATTACTTTATGTTTAGTTTGTAAAATAGTTGTAGTTTTCCACGACTCTGCGAGAGTAGATCATTCAAGAAAAGCGAAATTATTGTTCAAATAATACATTTATAGACATTGGAAAGGGTGTTGCATATTGGGGACCATTTTAGTCATAGTAAAAGCGTACTGCTTTTGTACTTGGGGATTTAAACTTTATTAAGTCTTTATAGTCTTCTTTCTTTGAATGTAGTATTGCATTTTCAATCATATTTTTCCGTTTTATCAATTTATGCCTCGGCGTCATGAAATAATATAATGCATAACTTCTATTTCGCATTTGCTCTTCACTTCTTTGCTGATGATCAATCTGGGTGGATATTGTAATCTTATTTTACAAATTACATTTATTTATTTTATCAAAGCCAACTCGAATTCTCAATACTTGTTATTAGTGATGGCATATTCAAGTTTTTTTCATGCCAAAGTATAATTTCTTACTCTTACTCTGGAAGTTTCTTTGAAGGCTGTGTCATCTTTCGACATTAAAAAATTATATTTTCCTTTCCAATTAAGTTATCTTTAATATAACCTTGTATTATTTGATGTGACATAATAAGCAACAATTTTTACGTCAAAAGTTATAATTAATCTTATTAGAAAGTAATTTGAGCGTAATTTTGAGACACATTTGTGATACATTTTATATCGCTAATAAATAAATTCGTATAAATTATAATATTATTACACAGGTGGCGGTGCACATATAGATACACAATCCAGCAATTTACCTAGTTAATCAACGATCTGAATAAATAATTCGAATTCTCTATTGATTACTAGTTTGAGTCAGTAATTGATTATCATAATTTATTTATATTTTATATCAACTCAAGCTCCTTTCCAACTACAAATAATCGAATTATATCGAAATAATTACACTTTTCATATTTTTTGTCACAGCTAAAGAATTCTCTAATCGCTAAGAAATCACAAACTAAAACGCTAACACAAATTTCATCATAATTCACAAGTATATTTGTTGTTAGATTATTTCGCGCGATCGATATCATCATAAATCTAAGATAAAATTTGTTTGAGCTTAAAATCTAGATAAATTAATGACTGTTAATGTTTTTATAGAAACTCCAATCCAATGGGTAGTATGGGCAGTTTTGGAATACCGCAGAGTCGCAGTTACGGATCTCAAGGTGCAATCAACAATTTTCATTCAGTATTTGGAAGCGGGGGAAGCGGAGATAACAGCACGCCCCCGCTTCTGGATCTCTCGGAGTTCCCTTCGTTGACTAACAGAGGCCAAGGTGATTCGATGCCACAGCCAAGCCCTATGCCGGGCAAACAGCCTTATGGTACGTTCTACCTATATAATCCATGTTATTATCATTTAAAATGCTTAAAACCAGAACGATCTCGGTGACCTGTCACGTATTTTCAGATAATGAAGGTCAAACATAAATTGTCCTCTGCGTTACTTTCCGTTGGTGTGACGTTACTCCGATTAAACTATTTCAAATGCCAAATTTAATCCCGATAATATATTTTAATTAGCAAAAGCCAGCTGAGACTTAAAATTCCCGCTTGATTATTTGATTGCACTTTTTTATTTATCATTTCAATTTTGTTTTAAATACTCGAGGTGTTGACACTTTGCTTTTTGTTCAACTAATGTTCGGTTTAACATTTCAGTCGGAATGGTGAAACAGCCGACGTCGGAGTCCAGTGAGTTCACGATGAGCTCGGAAGATTTTCCAGCGTTACCGGGAACTCAAAGTAGAGAAGGTCCCTCTCCTGGAGGAAGCATATCGGGTGATAAAAATATGTCAGTAGGTCTTGGCCCAGAAATAAGTCAAGATGTTCTACAAGCCAATAGAGCACCTGGCTCGGAGAAGTCACAGACATTTAAACGTGGTATTCAAACATCTCCTGATGGTAAGTCATTTGGTTACAACATATTTCACTCATTACACTTACAGTGTAATGTGAAATTACTTTTTAGTTGAAATAAAGAAATTTGCATTTATATTCATTTAGTTTGTAAATGTTACCAAAGTATTTCAATATAATAAATTATTTATTATTATCAATTATATATTGAATGATTATTATTATAATTGGATTTGCTTTGTTCATACAAAATTCTTGATTTATTACAGGAAAAGTGACAAACATACCTGCGAGTATGGTCAAAGACCAATTCGGTATGGTAGGACTTTTAACATTTATTAGAGCCGCGGAAACGGATCCAAATCTTGTTTCGTTGGCGTTAGGGCAGGATCTTACGGCATTAGGTCTCAACCTAAATTCTCCCGAGAATCTGTATCAGAATTTCGGTGGACCTTGGGCGGAAACACCGTGTCGACCGCAAGATATTGATTTTCATGTCCCACCAGAATATCTCATTAACGCATCTATCAGGTAAAGTTTCTTGCTAAACATTTTAGTTTGCTTGTTTAATTCTAATGATCCTATTTTGATGAAATTGTTACTGAAATTACATGAAAAATATAAAATGCTTATTTTCAAAGAAAGTTTTTCAATTTATGGGGTTCTCTTTCTAGGGATAAGTTGGCGCCCGTTAAATTAAATCGATACAAAGATGATCTCCTGTTTTATATGTTTTATACAAATGTTGGAGATGTGTTACAGCTAGCAGCTGCCGCAGAATTGTAAGTTGATTTATTTTATTACTTCAACACTCAGGATATAATATAATATTCAATTACATTTCATGATTCAATTTGCGAAAGAATTATTCTTTAATTTTTACAAGTAAATGTATTTAGATGTCCAATTAACATTCAATGATCTTTCACAAGCTAATTTGATTCAATAAATGGAATTTACTCGAGTAGTAAGCGATGAAACGTTAATCAACAAACATTTTATTTCACAGAAAATTAAATTAAGTTTCATGAACTGTGTAAGAGAATATTAGATTACATGTTACAGAAGTTTTGAATCGATCGGAAATAACTTCATAATTGACGTGCTAATGAAAATTATGAGTCAGCTGTGAAATTTTTATAATTATGAATAAAAGTAAATACAAATATTGCGTTATTATAAACGTGTGATTTATCATAATAGGTACAGTAGGGAATGGCGATATCATATGGAGGAAAAGGTTTGGATAACACAGGCTCCTGGTTTGGGAATCGTTGAAAAGACGTCTACATATGAGCGTGGTACTTATTATTATTTCGATGCACAAAATTGGAGGAAAGTAGCCAAGGAGTTTCATTTAGACTATTCAAAATTGGAGAGCAGACCTCATCTTCCTACATCTTTCCATCAAAACCAGCCTTGACTACAGGTAGTTATCCTCTAAATTAACGTAACATATTTATCAAATTTTCCATTCATCGTTGATATTTGTAAATTATAAGTTCAATAAAATAAGTTTATTACTACAAAGACAAGTGTTTTTTTAATCTTGGCAAAAGTCACAGTGCTGTTTGTAAAACCAATTGACAAAATTGGCTCTTGTATTATTTACGTTTCTTTTATATATCATTTCATAAATTATTAAGTTTTTTATTAGTATATTAAGTTTTCATCATTATTACAAAAGATAAATTGTAAATCTTAAAATGGCGAAATGTTGTCGCTGTTTCAGATCTGCCTGCAGACCATCGCGCTGCCTCTAAGCTGGAAGCAATTCCGCTATTGTATAAATGAACAAATTTAATAATCTTTAATAATAAAACGTAAATTCAGAAAGTAGTTGATACGATTTCTTATAAGTTATTATTTACCATATTTACCAAAGATTGACCATGTCATTTCTTATTCAAAATATTTTATTGTTAATTAATAATAATATATTATACTATTATATTATGTCTGGCAAATTTTATGAATGCAAAACCATTTTTTTATGTATTGAATTTTTCGAGTATTTATTTTTTTTTAACTTCATTTGTGAGAAATAATAATTGAAATAAACTATGCTTAAATTTACATTTTCATATCTACATGAATCTATCATATCATGATGATAAATGTAAAGTAATTAGTATAAATATATACATTTTCAGATTATACTAATTGAACAATGATCAAATTACTCAAATTTCAAGTACTAATGGATAATAATTCTGCAAAATATTTCTTTCAATATATGCTGTTATTTAATATACCGAATAATTATTTTATAACTGAATAAACTCAAATCATTTTTTTAAAACTTAAAAGCATACATAAACAAATTTCACATTACAGTAATTTTTCTTTACTTTTTTACATAAAGCATAAAAAACTTCATTCTTTAATGAACAACTTTTTTATTAAAAAATATAACATAATTATGATCTTTTATCACCTTTCATTGCGTTGCTTGCATTTGCTTGTCTGCTTTATCCACTAGATTGATTACGCTTTCCGAAGCCCTGATCACTTTTTTTTCAATATAATTTCTACTGTTTGCTTCAGTATCCTCCAAATAATACCTATAAAAACAGTCTATCGATTTCTTATTTTCTCTTACTCATTGCATTTACTTGATTAACACAGAAGCCCATAAACTCAAGAAATTTAATTCATTCGTTTGCTCATCTTTATATTTCCGTTTTTATGGATTCTCATTTAATGTTAAGTACATACCTATAATTGACCATCATCCCACAGCTATTGGCAGCTCCTCTTGGTGAGATGTCGGCCATCCAATTGATTCGCCACATAACCGCACCATTTCTCAGGTGGAAATTTGCTGTGAAGAAAAAGCAAAAAGGCAAAATCATCTCTCGAGTTGCAAATTTCAATTTCGCATTTGAGAGCGCGGCTAATGGTAAAGGTTGTGCGCGATGAACTTTATCATTCAACATGTCTTTTCAAATTCAATTTAAAAGCGCTATGAAACTGTTGCCTTTTTTGTTTCGCTTTTTGTTCTCTATCACTTATTTTTATCTGTGTTAGATAAACTTTAATTAACTTACCCACCAAGTTTAGAGCATAACTGCGTCTTTTTTCTCTGTAAAGATACCACGCGCAGGAACGCATTAATGGTTCTTTCAGAGCATTGCAAATTTTCTCGTTTTGCATCCACAAACAGTCACTGAACAATCGCTTCAGCTCAACAAATAAATCATCGATCTCTAAAACCTTTTCTAGCTCCTCCCTCTCTGCTTTGTTAAATATTTTGCTCGGATCTTGAAATAATTACAGACGTTGTCTTATTTCAGTTGCATAACTCAGCCAGTTCTATTGTTTTACTTTCAAATTGAATCAAACTGCCAACTTTAGTATTGTTGTTTATGTTACCTGACTTTATCTTTTCGAGAAGCCACAGTCGAAAATTGGGTATTGGCGATAAACTCGAATATTGGTTCACTAGCGGAAACTCGCCGTTTACCAAATGCACTGCTTCCTTGATCAAATAATTACCTAATTCTATTCCCTGAAACATTTTTTATCAGCTCAATCATTTCGTAATTACTTCTCATGTCAACTTTCATACTGTTTCATTCTTTTTTATACTCCAGTTACCTGCAAACCTTTTTGAGTTGCAGCGATAGAATAAAATATAGCCGCTTTTATTTTTGTTTTATCCTCTTCAGAAAAGGAACAAGGTTTTTCTGCCTTTCCAATCATGCGGTATTCTGCTTGTTTGATGCCTTCAACTGATTCTGTCGTAGGAAAAAAATTATTCTTCTTTTTTATTCTCTGGATCTTCTATTGATGCATTTTATGACTGTAATGTTTTTACACGTAGAATTTACTTTCTATGCGAAATGAAATTTGTCTATTTTTACCTGGAATGCTGTCGCTTAATGCTGTGTGCAACACAACAAGTGGTTCTAATGGCATTGAAGGATGCGTAAAAACAAAACACCTTCTGTAAGGTCCTACCCTTCTTTTCAAGTCGGTCCAATTTTTAATCGGGTGTATTACTTCATAATTGGATATCTGGAAAATTCATGATAAGTATCTGAACATATGTATATATGTATATCTTACTAATTTTAAACAAGTTTTATTTTTCAAGAAATTATGACCATTCAAATTTGGAACCATTTTGGAAACAATTCTTTCGTTTTATGTAATAAAATTATTACACTTTATAATTACTTTTAAAATCAAGGATCAACAATTTATTTTATCATTTACAGTTTGACCAAAATTGAAAAAGTTTTGAAGGAGAACATACTTTTTCGAGCATGTTACAAGAACTTTGCCAAGTTACACGTTCCACATGTAAAAATCCAACCGAAAACCAGAGCAACAGTAGGTCTCGTAACTCGTAATTGAGTTGTTGTAATATTGTTACCTCGGAACTTTCTGTGGTGCATGCTAGTAATTCCTAAAAATATTCCTCTCATAATTCATAATAATTTTTTAATTGCATTTTTTTAGCAAAAAGCGTGTTCTAAAACTTCATTTATGAAAATCTACGGCATAATATAAGTTTTGATTTACGCAAGAATTACCAAGACATCGGTTCTTAAATCAACTAGAAATTTTACTCCATTATCTAGTCGACTCATCATTGTAAAAAGCCATCGATAAGTTGGTACAAGAGCATTTCTCAAGTCCCGCTCTCGAGCTAATAACCAATTTTGATCGCATTCCTAAAAGCAAATAATAGTCTCAGTTAACAATACGGTATCCGTCGAAAGAATCGAATTCAATACACAAACCTCGTTAAGCGATATTTTTGTCGATAATGTTTTTATTTTTTGATGGTTCACTAAATAGTCCTTCGCTAAGAGCTTAATGAAAGATGTTTTTTGATCTTTGGATGAATCCGCATAACAATTAGATAATTCTTTAATTTTTTTCTGTAACATTGATCAAAATCCATTTATTCGATTAACAACAAAATAATCAATAATGATTATTATTTCGTTAAACATTAATATTCAAAAATGTGAATTCTTAACTAAACACAAATTCGAAGTATGAAATAATATACCTCGATAATCCAATTGCTTATGTCAGAGTCCTTAAAGTTTATAACTTCCTTTAACATTTCATGGCATGGATAAGTTGATTCCAGCATGCTGAGGTTAGAACAAAGCCGCACACTAAAAAGCTTCACGGCACTAAAGTTACAAAAGATTGGATTAAATTGTAATGTTCGATTACGTTGTTGTAATGTTTAAATTTTCAAAAAGTACCTGCCAGTTATCTGCGTCACTTTGTTCATTTTGTATTAATTTCTTATATTTATAGCTTAACAACTAATCAGACTTCATTTATGATATACAAAATTTTGTTTTATCCTGTGCAAATTAATGTAAATATATTAAGAAGTATTTATCATTGCAGAGTTACGGCGATAAGCGATCGTGCTTGTACAAAATAAATATAAAATATATGCGAGTTGAATAGCAGTTGATAACCGTTCTGTCAAGGAAACAGCTGTTTCTGCTTACCGATTCTTGATAAAGAAATTTTCGATGGTTCATTGTGAAGAATAATTGCTTGCACTGCAATGAACTAATAAAAGCTAATTAACATGTATCTTTACACTTTTTCATGTCGAAGCTTTTCATGGCATTTGATCAGCAATAATTGTGATTATTGATCGCTGTAAATAAATGTTACAATTCTGAGCCATTTCAAGATATTATCATCTTGATTTTATAATTCAATTAATGAAATGTTTTGGTAGAAAGAAATAATTTAATTGGTCTAATTGAAGAAAGAAAGAAATATTTGTAAATACTCAATGAAAAGCAGTTTCAAGAATAGCAACAATTTTATTAATTGTCTGGTATTTTCTATTGATCTTAAGTTATGTAAGGTTTATAAATGTGTATTAAAATTCCATTTGAAATTACTTTTAACGTAACATCTAATTATTTCAACAGTATTATGCCAGAAAATTTCCTCAATAAACTTGATGTAATTTCATTATATGATTTTATTATGAATATATCTAATTTTCTGCAATTATTATTTCAAAGATATATTTTAATAGCGTTTCAAAATTATTGCCGGTATAGAAAAATAAAAAAGAAAATAAAGTTGTTTTTTCTTGCTTTGACTGTCATCTATGATGGACATTTATTGTAATGTTATTGCTCGACTTCCAGCGGGAAAATTTATGTTTTTTCAGTTTACTGTATTTGAATGTAACATATTTTCCTTATAAACATTACTGATGTTTTTTGCTATCGAATATAGTTTTTTTTTATGAAGATGTATTACGTATTTAGCATGTAAATCTATTGACGTTGACAAATTGTTTCTAAAAAAATGTTCGCGTATAGTTGTCAATATGAAATTTTAAATACGATTTTATGGTTATAAACGATTCATAGTAAAAATATGATATCGATATTTTTGAATATATTTCTTTATCAATAATATAAAACAAAAATATTGTTTCAACAAATGTACATTACAAATATTTTGTTATTCCAATTATATAATAAATCATTCCTTTTATAATTTACCGATGATTTACAATTTGTACACCATAATCAGGTTGTTATTATTATTATGTTTGTGTGTACTTTAAAACATTTTTTATTGAGATAATATAAAGCTCGCGCCAAAGTCTATAGAATTTCATGGCTCCTGACCTTTACTCATGATCTTCAACAAAATTTTAAGGTCAAATGTTATCTTTGACTAAGTTTAAATACTCAAATTTCCCCGAAACTGTTTCTTGGAAAATTTCATAAAACTAAGAAAGCAAAAAACACAACTTGCAATCAAACAAAGAAAAAACATTATTTATTTTAATTATTCTCTACATCGCTGTGGTTGAACTATATATTAATGTTTAAATAACATTTTTTGAATGACAAATTAGAAATGAATACTTTATTTTTATCAATTTTTCTAGTTTCCCTGTTTTTATTGATAGATGATTATTCGTTTTCTTAGTTATATTTTTAGTTAGGCAATTATTATAATTTTATTATACAATTTTAATTTTGAAGTAGGGCAATGAAATTATCTTATGAAAATTGTTCATGAACATTAACTCTTGATTCAGAATAGTTGAAAATGAACATTTTCAATTGCGAAAGAACAAAAGATACCAAAATCTAGAAACTTATTATAAAATGACCATAAAAAATTAAATCATTCTAATTGCTCTTTAATATATGAAACAGTAGAAAGCATTGATTCATGTATTATCCCTTTAAAGATGCATGAATTATTCATAGTAAATATGTTTTTCAACAATAAAAATTTGTTTAATAACAATTGAATAACAGATAGATTGGATTTACATTATGTTATAGCGCCACTTTTCTGCAAATTGAATAAATTCCAAAATGTATTAAAGCGATTGTTTAAACAGTAATATAATTTGTAAACATTTGTCTAAAAATGATTCTAGTTTCTAAGCAAACATGAAAATTTAAAATTAACATGAAAGATTGATTAAAAAATGTGCAAATTGAACGATAAATAATTTTCCTTAAATTAAACATAATTTTCAATTATACTGTACAAATAAAACAAAAATGCCAGCGTGCATTAAAAATAATTTCCATTGTTAAACTTGTATTCTGAGAGCTCTATTCAATAATGCATTTCATTAAAACTAAAATTTTATTCAAAACAATTTTAATTTAAACACTGCGAAGTTTAAATAACTTTGGTATTCAGTACATTGATTGATATTATTTTTATTATAGAACTCCACAGTTCGAAATGATCACTCGTTTCAGTGGTTTTCCATATTTGGTCCCAAAATATTCTATCTGTAAATATTATTTGAACAGCTATTTATATTATTAATTGAATTGAAATATAATATAATGAATATAATATTTACATCATGCAAATGTTGTAGGCCACTTATAACTCTTCCAAATACGACTCTACATTTATCCATACATTTTAAAGCTTTGAATGTTATGTTAAATTTCGAGTTGTTAGTGTTAGGTCCATTACTCCACATAGATAAGGTCCCAATATTCTCGTGACTCAAATCGAAATTTTCATCTTCAAAAGTGTCACCATAAATAGAAGTTCCACCTCTACCATCGAATTTTGTAACGTCGCCGCCTTGACACCAATAATTTGTTATGATGCGATGAAAAGGTGTTCCTCTGAAATACATTTTTATTTTCAATATGTGTCACGTGAAATCTCTCATTTCAAGTGTAATGTTCTCATAATTGAAAAATATTGCCCCTAGATTTTCGGCTTCGATTATAGCTACGAAATTCAATTCTGAATAAAATTAAATTTTCTTTTATTTCTGTTTCATTATCTGTTTGATGAATAATGTATCTCGAACGTTAAAGTTGTTTTATATTTGTATGTTTTATTTTATTTCAAAATGTCGAATGGTTCTTTAACTGTATTTATAATATTTTTTGAATTACGCCATTTTGTGCAATTTTCAAATTTGAATAATTAAAAACTACGATGCTAAATATAACGGTAATACATTTGAAAAATTAAGTAGATTGAATGAAAAACTGTATGCAGCCATAAATAAAACGTGTTTTTAAAAATAACACATTTGTAAATTCATACTTATATGAAAGGTTATTAAAGCCACGACAAAAAGCCTCAAAATTGGCACACGTTTTTGGTACATAATCATTGTACAGTTCAATAGTTAGTCTTCCCAAATATTGTTTCTCTTCGTCTAATTCAATGTCGAAAAAACATCTGGTACGATTTACTTTATCCGGACTTTCTGTTAAAGCCTCGATGGAAGCTGTCTTTGTCATAAATCTTTGTTTCTGAGTCCATAATGGATATCTATACGAAGAAAAGTTTAAGACGTGATTCATGAGTTTCGTGTTATTTGTTATAATATTTTCAATTATCGTGTCTGCGTATTCTCGCGAAAATCATTAATTCCAGCGACATCACAATTAGAGTTAAGATAAATTAAACAAGAGGAATGAAAGATTGAACTCAATTATCACTCTAGCTAAGCAATTTCTCTTTTGTTGCGCAGCTCAACGGATTCAAATATTATTTTGCGAAAATACCGTGATTTTTCCATAATATCTTTTTTATTCTTCTGCCACTGTTTTAGAAATTTAGCTCTCGTGTAGTCTGAAGATGCAGTTTTGATCATTTTTGATATGTTTTTATTTTCTCTGTTAATTATTTTGAGCTTGTCTTCTAACTCGATTAGGTATGTAGGCGATGTCGATGAAGAATCTAAGGTGTTCCAGCATTCAACTTTACCCTGACAATTAAGAGATTTCGAGATGATTATATTTAATGTATTATCAATCCAAAACATTCTGCATATGTATTTGCCCAATTTTATAATAAAATAAATACTGCGTTTTAACCTTTTTCAATATTTTATTTACATAATGTAATACTTTTTAATCAAATTTACACAGCATTGGCAAAATGGAAATAAAAAATTCCCGTTTGAACAGTAATCTGACCGCAGAATTATCACTGGTTTGAAAACTCTCGTTCAAAAGTTAGGTAAATGTATGATTTGGTTCCCCCACCCCCCTCCTTCTCATGTTGGGGGGGAGGGGGCAAGTGTCTCATGTCCTTAGCTGGTTTATGCGGAGCTCAGCCATGACTCACTAAAATGAAATAGTCCTTATAAGAAACTATACTTATTCAATAAGAGCGGGTAATTATGGGGTCATTTAGACCCTACTTTGTGAATATCTCGGAAACGGTGAGTGAGCGTCAAAATCGGACAAAGGATTCGTGTTCAGCGAGTCGAAAAATTCCTAAATAAGGCATTTTCACCCCATGTTAGGGGAGGAGAGAGGGAAAATCATATATTTACCAAAATTTAATATTGTTTTGTTTCAACAACCAATTGTTATGGGTAAAAAGTGAATGTTTATAGATAGAACTTAAAGTCTGAGGAATTGAGAACTCTGTGGTCAAGTTACTGTTTAATCAGTATTTTTTTATTTCCCCTCAATGTATGTGATATACTTAAAGAAAGCCAATACATTTTTATTTTCAGGTTTGTAATTTGTAAATTGTAAACAATTGCAACATATTCTTTTTCTTACATGCTTTGGATTTCATTTACTTATGTTAAACTTGAAGATTTTAAGTTGAAACTACTTGGTAATCCTCGTTTACAGTATGTATGCATTTTGAGCTCAAACTTCTATAATTCAGAGATCAATATTCGGGGTGCATGTGTATAAATGTGTGTATATAAGCACAGAGGAAGAGAATTCAGAGATTGTTACTTTTGACACGAAACAAGTATGTAATAATGTGATACTAAGAATAATTATAACGAAACAATTTATGGAGTAGGGATCAGAAACTTAGATTTGAATACGATTATTATGTACAAACTGACAAATGAATTCAAATTGAATAAAAACTATGTTTATGCTAATTAATTACAACGTTGTATATACAATAATTATACAAACACTTATCAATTATATTATTATTATTATTATTATTATTAACAGATTTAATAAAATTTAACTTGTTAGATTTTGTCATACGTTTTGTTTTCGATAAATCTGGAATTTTGATTGCATATTTCAATTTTTTATGACATGTTTTTAAATGTTTAAATATTTTGGCTAAGTTGAATTTGGTGGGAATTAAACATTAATGCTATAAAATATGCATTAAATTAAATTGAATGATTAAATATTACTTTAAGTTAAATGACTGTTGAAAAATTAAATTATTAACTTAACAATTATTTATTATAATGTAAAGATATTTCCAGTTGTTAGTGGTAAAGATGAATATTTGAATTGCGTGACATTTTATTTTGGCTAAAAATCTGCATTATTACATCGTAATGATTTCTTTTTACAATTCAAAATGTTACCTTTGTTATTATGCGAAACTCGTTTAAATTTATATATTTTGTATGTCTGTATTCTATAATTAAATGTTACAATAATATATTATATATTTATCATTTGTTCGTAAATTGAAATAAGCTTGTATTGTACAAGAAGTTTGAAATAAACTGAGTATATATAATATATATTTTTGCGATTCAATGACAACCACTGTTTTGTTTTCAAATGATATGATTGTATAAATGTTTGAAAAATGTACTCACACCAGTTAAGTAAACGCGATATATATAATTCAGCAGTTCCATATTTTGTTGATCAATGTTGAAAATCGTCTTGGCATCTTTATTCAAAGCGTTTACATTATACCAAGTGGAAATGGGGAATTTGGGAGCCTTATTGTCGACTTTCGGTCTTGCGAATATCACATTTGCTCGGTGATTGGCATATATCATAAGATCCATGTTCGCGAAGATCGGATCGACCTGTAAAAATTGCGATTAAACAAATTGAATGGAAATAACATGCAATGAGGCAAATAAACATTATATTCTGTCTCACATAATCACCTCTCCCGGTAAAAAGCGTAATTTAGGTACAGGTTTCAAAGGTTTAACAATGTTTTTGGAAGTTGCCTTTTCTTTTACCATTTTGTCTAAAATGTGTTTCTTGACTTTTCAATTGACATTGAATTTTCAATTCAAATTGAAATTGAATTGCGCCACTTGAATTTTAATGTGAAACGTCAAAACAAAAACAAGCGACAATATTTGTTGCAGTGCTTTGTTTAATCGATTTAACTTGCTTGGAACTGAAAATTACAGAGCCACGAATAATCAATCAAAATTGCGGTGTTTGCGACAATGAATTCGTATCGATTGACGTGCTCAGTCGTTTTATTTCTTTTAATTGATCGGGTTTGCCTGTCGGTTCGGTTTGTCTGTCAAACTAATTAGAAACGTAGGTTAAACTCTCGATAATGAATTAAACATATGGTTCCCTGTGCAGTCATTAATTCCCGATTGTAACAATCAATTAACTATCTATTTTCTGAACGGTTATGGCAACGAATTTCGTCTATGATGAGGTTTGTATTACACTTAGTCTACAACTTTTTTTCAACTTGTAATTGCATCACGGTAAAGTAATTTCAGTTTTGGATGTGAAATAGAATTTGACTTGCGTCAGTTTGTAAATCATTTATGCAAATTGTTTTCATTATCAATTTTATCAATTAATATTGCAAAAAAAAGAGCAGTCTCATTAAACAACCACTTTTCCAACGGGAGGTAATTAGAACAAAATCATTTATTATTCGCCACTAGCTTTGTGATTAAAGTGATCAGTTTGATTTGGATGTACGATGCATAATAATAGCGACATTACACGCAAAAATGGCACATAAAACAACTGCCTGAACGAATGATCCAGAAAAGATGATAATATTTTTGTCTGATGCTGCATGTAGATGCCATTTCGCTATGGGTAATATTGATTCTGAATTACGCTTGAATAAATCTGGATTATAGAGTCGTTGAAATGTGAGTTTTAAATGACAAAAGTAAACTTCTTTTTATGTTTTTGCGTTTGAGATAATCAACGATTTTCAACAATAAATATTTTATTGTGATTATTCTCACTAATGCGCACCGGAATTCGTTTATGACAAGAGTTAGCGACTGCTTTCAGGCGAATTTTATTGCATTAATTGTTTGTATTATATAGCTCAAAAGTATTGTAATTCAGTGGAACTGAAATTTTCACTGCTATTCATTTTCATTCTTTGATATGCAGGAGGACAACGTTGGCGCGCATCCATTCAATGATTTTGATAGTAAAATACAAAAAAGCATAAGATTTACATATAATGTATTGCGAAATTGTAAAGATGAAACAGATGAAATTCCGGACCGTAATATTGACGATGTGGTAAAAAAGTATATAAGCTAATATAACTCTTTTGTAAAGACATTAGCTGTTTCATCTATATTACACAGTTATCATATATATATTTTTCTTTTTTATACCCCATTTCAAATGAACAGAACCAACTGCTTTTATTGTAATAATTCTACATAAAGATTAACAGTGTTTCAATCTTTGGTACATTCTTCGACAAGATATATACACCGAGAAACAAACTTCTGCAGCATATTCAGAGTTATAATTTGCGGAATGTGTGAGATTTCACTGTAATATTGATTTAATGAAAATTTATGATCGAAATTGTTGTCTGTTTTAATTTACTCAGCAGAAAAAATCGTTCATTTAAATCATCATCATTTATAACGTGAAATGTTTCGCATAATGTGGATTAACTTTTATTTAAAAAGAATGCAAATTTTCCAAATTTCCCCTGTCTCATTATTCATTTCGAGAAACACTGTTTGAATGTTTTTTCATATTTCATACTTTTGAACTTTGGATAAATTGCAGATTTTGAAGACATTGTTTTGTGTGGCGTTTTATCAGTAGAATTGAGAATGAATAATTAAAACAGAAATGGTATTAATTTGAATATCTATTTGAGATATATAAACCGATAATAATCTAATTTTCTGTATCTTGTATACAGTTAGCTTTGTATTGTTTAGCGGAATCTCATCAAAACTTAAATTCAAATTCAAATCTTGATACTGTGTATGTTTTTATCTTGATCATTTGAAGGATTTAATAGTTCAAAGTAAATGTACCAAAGTATATGTACACATTTTCGTTCCAAAGCTATGATTAAAATCCCAATTTTAGCAGGAACACTTGAAGGATTCATCTACAGACAGTATATTTAATTTATTCTATAATTAATTGTTATACATTCTTATCCTTTTATCAAGGGTACAAAACATACCTGATGTGACAGCGAGTGCATTTGAGGAACAAGTTAAGTTGAAGATTGAGAATTTGCAATTAAAAAGTTCTTTAGAAACGTTAAGTCAGAGATGCGGAGTTCAGGAGAAATATCTGACTTTTTTAATGGAGGAAAATTCTCGTTTAAGTAAAGTCAAACGAAATTTAAAATACAAATATTTTACTAATAAAAGAAAATATGATCAATCAAGAGAATACTGTTGTCGAGTAAATAAATCGAAACGTGACAAATTATTAGCAAGTTTAAGGTTCACAATACAAACAGAGCGTAATAATTACCGTCATTTTTTATCGCATATTTTGCAAAGTATTCTTGAATTAAAGTGGATATACGAATCAGAAAGAACGGCACAATCTTCAGTTAGTATTTTTGACGGCGAAAATAAGTTTGTACCGTCGCATGATGTTGATGATATTTTTCTAGAAAATAAACCTTACAAGTGCTTTCAAGTCTACGGAGGTAAATGCAATTTATTAACGATTACTTAAGATTTTTATTATAAAAAGACTTTTCGGAGAAAAATGTTGTCATCTTCTTCTAAAAATTGATATTTTATTGTCCACAATTTCTTTATTAATTTGGATGTAACTTAGTTTAAAATTGTAAAATGTTCAATGTAATATTTTGTCTTGTATTTTTTATTATTGGCGTCGCAAAAGCAAGCATATGAAAAAGTAAAAATGTTCAGTTTGTATTAATTATCGATCAATATATTATTTGAAACTAATTTCCACATGTTTAACACGAAAAGCATATTATGATTCATATTAATAATACATCACTCGATATCAAATTAACTATATTAAAAGCTATTTAATTTGGAAAATAATCACTAAAGTAAACATATCGAATTCAAAACATTTTCAACTATAATAATACAAAAATATATTAATAAATTTGTAAGTATAAAAAGAATACATTCGTGTTTGATTTCAATTTGATAATTTGAGATAAAATTAAATTAAGAAGATATGTAACTTTCTTGTTTTGTCATCAATAGTTAAATAATCAATATTACAATTATTCATTCCGTATCAAAATTAATTAGTTTCTTAATGTAAATTTTGAAATTAATAATCAAAGTACTTTGCTTTTTTCAGATGTTAACAAATCGTTTGATAATAGTTTATCACTGCTTCATACTCCTTTGACATTTTTTCACCTGTTTGATAAACAACTCACTGATCCAAAATACAGAAATTTATTTAGTTTATCTTTACCTGTCAATATTTATAAAACGCCTAACATGAGTTCCGCTTTTTGCAATCTTGGATTCGAAAAGTCATGCACATTTTGGAATAACTTTGATAGTTTTCCAAAGCTTGTTTATAATTTATCATGTTATGATAAATTTTATTACGTACCAGCGCTTCAATCAATAGAATCAAATTGCAATTGCTACAGTCAAAAAAGCGATACTGAAATTTGCAAGCCGAAAAAACAGCAACCAAAAGAAGCTTTAATAATTCATGGAAGTGACAAAAGTTGCTCAGATAAGAAACAAACATCAAAGAATGACAAAAAAGATGCAAGAGAAAAAAATGACTCAGATCAGAAACAAACATCAAAGGGTAACACAAAAGATTTAAAAGAAAAAAATGGCTCAGATCAGAAGCAAACATCAAAGAGTAATGAAACAGATTCGAAAGAAAAAAATAGCGCAGATCAGAAACAAATATCAAAGGTTAACAAAAAAGATTCGAAATTGAGTAAAAAAGTGAACAAAAAGTCGGTAACAAAAGAAAAACAGGTACTTTTTGATTTTTCATTAATTTACACAAATATATTCTTATATAAATAAATTTTAATTAAAAGCATACGATGTTCATATAGATGCGCGTTTACCTATGCGGAATCTTGTTTATTTTTAGTCAGAAGACGTGTCTTCGTATACGAACTATTAAATATAAATGACGTTGAATTTCGTTTTTGACGTAACGTTCTCTTTTATATTTACTCGTCATTAAAAACGAGTTTTGAATAAATTGATTTTTCTTTTTAATACGATGCCTTACAATGGTTTAAATTATAAGGTACATTTGTAAGTTTTGATTCATCTAAAAATGTCTGCACTTCATTCTAAACTTTGTCAGACAATGAAATTTGAATAATTTAATTATCACAAGTGGCAGATAAGCGTATGCGAAGTAAATACTAACTTTTTGTATAAAAGTTTAGAACTTTGCACGAGTGTTGCTTCAACAAATGTTAAAATTTGTAGAACACTTTGAACGAGTAGATTTTCGTTGATTGTGGAAATGAAATTTTATAAACTCGAACTTATTTTTTTTGCTGAAAAATAAAACAATCATGTTATTACTAGATATTCGTTCTACTTTATTCTAATTGATATAGTTTATTCATATAATTTTGGGTTTGCAGGAAAAAGCATTGGAAAATAACGATGAAATCCTTGCTCTAGAAAAAGACATAAAAGATGAAAGGGTTCAAGAAATACTGTTCATAAATAATACATTAAGATGCCCAGTGGACATAAAAGGATTGAAACTTATAGAAGGACCTACAATACTGTCAGGAAAAGTTGAAAAGAAAGACCAACGTGCGGTATTTGACCGCAGTTTTTCAAGTCATAAGCGGTTCGATTGTAAAATCGAAGATATAAAATTATTACGTGATCAGAATGAAGCTCAATATAATATTTATAATACTTGGTACAATAATAAATGTCAAGCAAATTCAAAATTATTTCTACAAAAATTCCATCCGATCAAAAATCGCAGTTACTATGGTAATATTAGGGATGTTGAGAATTTCCAACAGAAATTTAATATGCATTTTTCGCGTGAATGCGACATCGGATGTATGCCAAAAAAAGAGGTAAAATGTCTGTGTGAATCCGTATAATATATGAATTCACAAATATGCTAAGAACCTATAATTATATGACATATTATTGAATTTTTCATACAAGCTACGAAATTAAGTTTATGATTTTAAATGGAAAATGTTATTTATCACTTTTTCACTTTACTCTCAATTATATTTCTAAAGTTGTCGAAAATTTAAAATATTAATCATCGTATAATTTGATTCTTTTTAAGTTTGTTTGTTTTAGGATGTTCAACGAGTTAAAAATATAATTAACAATCATCTGTCTGCAAAATACTGTTTGAAACAAATTTAATTACCAAGAAATTAACTCGTGGACTTATCAAGTATTATTAATACATTTTTATATAGTCGATAAAGCCCTGTAATTAAGTTTCAATGACATTCAAAAATGTATATTAATACATAATAAAGATAATAATATAAATAAAAGAAATAATATTTGTATAAGTCTGAGCTTTTGTGAACATTTGAGCGAAAAAATAAACACGAGTGTTTTGTCTAATTCAAGGTATCTTTCTCATTTTCTATAGTATATTAATATATGAATAGTCAAGAAACTTCTTATTAGTCAATAATTACGTATCATTTATAGGCGAATTGCTTAAATATTCATAGTATATTTGACTGAAATTTAAATTATTAGATATGAATTTCAACGCTTGTAATGAAACAACTTATTTGTATTATGATTGTACACATTTTTTAGATCATCAATATTAATAATACAGAAACAAATAATACAAGATCATATAGTGAATGAAACAAATTAACGATAAAAGTAGTTCTTTAGACATTACAAAGTTACGATTCTATATAAAAAAATTCAGCTAACTTAAATGAGTTGTTTACTTCTAGTAACTCAATTTAAGTTGAATAAAGTGAAAACATTGAAGAGGTTTTATGGTTAACTAATTTAAATTTTGTATAAGTTTCTATTTATATTAAAATATCAAAATAAAGTTATTTTATTCTATTTATGTAACACATATGCTTTACATATTCTGACTTTTCAGAAAATTGATCAATTTTATTTTTATCTCTAATCATTAATCAAGCTGTCTATTATCTGTATAATTGTTTAAGTGTAATATACAGCAACGCTTTGTTTGATAATTCCAAAAGATCTTCTTAATGAGGGCTTTTGCTAATGAATCAATCATAGTTGATTATGAATTAATAATGAGGTAGTTATATATAATTTACAACATGCACGTATGTATTGAAAAAAAAATTGTTCATCTTGTAAATTTATCAATGAGATATATAAAACTAAGAATTTTTTTTACTGTCTTTAATATTAACTGCTAAACTGCTGGAAGGCAGTTTAGCAGTATTGCTTCATAAATTTAATACTTCGGTAAACACTTTAAGCTATCCTTAATTTACTTTCAGGATTTGAAATTCTCAATTTCTTAAAAAATTAAATTGCCAAGTTTGTTGAAATACCAAAGCATCGCAACGGTCTCGGAGACATTCTTTATATTATTTTCAAGAGTTTGATGAATATACATAAGAAAGTTATTTTATATCTCATAAATGATTAGTATTAACATTAATTTTGCAAAAAGAGATAGACCACATTTTTAAATTATACGACAGAAATGGATTTAGATCGATATCCACTCAATTAAGATATAAAAGTGAAATAATATGCAAGCGACTAGAAAATTGGTCCAATCTTGATTTTAAACAGATAAGCAAGGAATCGCGAGTGAGGATACATTTAGTTGTGAATGAAACAAAGCTTTGTCAAAGACTTGGTGGGGACCAAATCAATATGGCATGCCGCGCCCCTTACTGCCAACGTAACGTCAGATAAATAGAAAAAAGAGCTATTACGAAAATAAGTGACATAAAAAACAGCAGAATTATTTGGCAGATTTTATGTTAAAGTTTTGTGTACCAAATGGCGCTACGACATTTTTTGAACATTATTCTTTTGTCGTTACGATCGTTCAATTTATTACATCATAAAATGTTGTTGCATGATATGTAAATTTATAACATTGGACAAAAAATACTGCGTATTTAATAACATCTTTTTATTAAACTGTTTAAATTATTTTAAACGTTTGTTTCAGCTTGTTGCAGGATAAGCAAGATTAGAAAAACATTCTCGTATCGAATGGACTATCTTTTATTTCTTTACGTTTTATTGCCGCAATCTCTCTGTAAACACAGACTGAAAAAATCCGCAGTTTAAGTTACAGTTTATGTTACTTTTATATCTTTTTAGATACATAAATAAACATAATTTAGAAATAAAATTACCAGCATGAAATAAGATTTCAAATTGAAATCTTATCAAGTCAAATATATTCCCGGTGATTATTTATTAATATGATACTGGTGATGTAACATATCATTTAGTTTGGGCGTATTCCCTCAAATGATTTTAGAGCTCTTGAAGTTTCCACAGAATTAGCTTGTAATCGGAGACAAATTGTATCGGACTGTATTTTCCCACAATTAAAGCTTTGTGGTTCAAGGATATGACTGGATGACTAGACAGACTAGAGCTGATTTGATAGCTCGTGATATTTGGATGACTATTAGTGACATTTGAATTTTATCGCGACTAAAATAAATTCCTGTTGATTCAATTATAATTAATCCTTCTCTGTATATATGATATGCATGAGATGATAATAATAATATTTATTATTATGACATTTGATATTTCAATAGTAATCAATGTTTGCACGATCCGCAATGACAGAACATATTTCCAAAAGTTGTAATACTTTCATTATATGTATGTGCAAAACTATAAGTAGGTAGAAAAATTACTCCTTTAAGAGTAGTGTAGATATACTTGACCACAACCGCAAAAATTACTACTTTGACTTGTTATATCACAAATAGTCATAACATCTTAATGCTCTTCTTCACCATTCAAACTTCAATTTATAATTGAAATCACATTATCTTGCTCTAATTAATACATTTTATACGTACTTTAATATTCAATTAGAATTTCAATGTACTTTTTCCTGCATTTTACAACGCATGTTTCTGTATGGCTTTATCTTTTATTAACTTTAGCTTTGGTAATGATTTTATATTTTGAAATTGAAAGAAGTAGAATTATAGGCTTTTGATTAATAGAATATCATTTTCAACGTTTCAAATTGGCTTTTACGTTATGAAGAGAAAGTTCAGGTGAGCAAATCGAAATTATTCAATTAACCTGCCTCGCACGGAAATGTTGAACAACCGATAGTATCGTGTGTTTTATCGCACTTTCTCTAATTTGTTTCATCCATCTCTATTAAACTATTGCAAAATTATGCACTATTTCTGTAAACTTTAGTGAATTCATTCAGACAAATAAATGAAAATATGATTCTGTTTTATGCTACACTATTTTATACATTAAACATATAGTAGTAGTTTGGTAAATTTCAGTGAAATTTGACCAATCAGCTGGATTTGCTTCTTGCATAGTCTCAAAAATCGATGATATTTTGTAAGAGGAAGTGATACAATAGACGCTGATAATTATATCGATTGAAACTATTCTATGTATACTTAGAAAGTTTTATCAGATTCTCATGACTCGTAAAGAATTGTGACGTCATATAATTGACGACAGCTGGTATATTCACCTCCTCTTGGTCATCTGTAACCTTTAGTGGCGGTCGATGCCCATGTCGTAACTCGATAACTTCTAGATATTGTGTTTTATTTATGAACTTGCTGTACTGTCGTTTGTATAAGCGATTAGTTATGATTAGCCTTCTTTTTTAAAGGTGCTAAGAAAATGATGTTGCTTGAGTACTATAATTTACAAAAATAACTGTTTCGATCAATTCGAGCAATTCCGTGTCAATTTTCTGGGCTTCTATTATATTCGCTTTTATCATTTTCTGTTTGATAACTCATTTACGTAAAGTTACTTACAATTCATAGATGTTTGATCGTAAAGTGCAAAATTGCCAAGTGGAAAAATTTAATGGAAATCGATTGAGTCAATACTGATTTAGAATTATATTGGTTAGAAAGTATTTCCATCCATTAGAAGAAAAATCCCAAAATTATACGTATCAATTTTTCAATAAGGACATGTCACCAATGGAAATTGACGTTACTTTTAAGACTATGATTGTATTTGTTTTATTTCCCTGTAAGTTTTACATGATAAAGTGCAATATTTTTTATGGAGTTTTATCATTATTTACCGTGATCCAAATCTATGCATTTTATCTTTACACGTAAATCAGTATAATTTACGAATATTTAGAGTATAATTAATAAAAGATATTCTCAGAGAAAATATATTATTCATGCATCTTTAACATTTTACCGCGCTGAAGTGATATTAACAGGAATAATTGTTTTAGCAAGTGTATCCTATAGTACTGTAAATCCAAGTAAAACATATTATAAAAAATCTTGATGGTATATTTATGCAAAACGTATATGCACTATATTTAACAGAATAGCATATTAGATTGACGTACTTTCAAAGCAATGTACTTTAGTGTGTTTGACTACACACTGACCTTTTCCACTGACCGACTAATATTACGCGCTAAAGCATAACCTTTTAATGATTGTAGTTATTGTACTGTTTCTGCGTATGTAACTGTCGAATTATTTCTACTAGGAGAATTAATTTGTTGCAGTTCATGTTATTGAAGTGGAAGAGAATATGCTTCGAAATCATGAAAACTGAGAGTTCAATCAAAGATGATTGAAGAGTTTGAGATAAATTCTATTATAACTCGACTTCTAAAATAGTATCCCGATTAAACCAAATGGATTTGTAACCGAATATTATTCATGTATCTTATAAATTCGTTATTTTTATCCGTATTTTAATTTCAAAATAACTTCATAGTTTTGGTTATCGTCAAAATAAAACATTTTTTCATCACATTCATGAAATTGTATTTGTTATTTTGTTAGTTATGAGATGTTTTTATCAAATTGTACATCATGTGATGTATGGTATATTTGAATTTAATGAATAAATAATTATTTTTAAAACGAATATAATAAAACTAGTTATTACAAATTGAAAAATATTTGAAAAAGAAACAACAATTAAGTGTGGTCATACAATTACATTTTAAACTGATTTGTTAAACAAAACGATGTTAAAGAGGTCTTCATCAAATAAACATTTTCAGAGCCTTTTGAGTGTTGAATGACATTCATATGTTTACATTTCACGATTATTATTTTTCAGTAGCGTTTTAAAAACGTTTGAATATAAAAGTATATTCATTATCATAAAATCATTTTGATTTTTCGTTATGAGGCAATTGATTAAATATTTTATCGAATACCAATATTTTATTCAAATGCAATAAAGTATATACATGTTATATATTATGGAAAAAAAATATTGTAGCATTTGGCTTTCTTTGACAATCAATATTAGACTCGAAAAATCAGCCATTATCTGTATGTTATTACGTAACAGTATCTACATTCGAAGCAATTCGTTACAATGTAGAAAACAAAGAAAAGATAATTCAAAAGTAATATTAATGGTGGAAAAAACACTTGAAATTTTTGAGAGTGCATGCTTGAAGTTGGTAAAAACGAAAAATCGAAAAAGTGAACAGTTTATAAGAACTACTTTATTGAATTAGAGATCTCGATAATAGGTGCCACGAGATAAACTTGAGTCAAGTGATTTAAATACGTTTTGGATGTAAGTGAACTTGTTAAAATAATTCAAGTAATTTTAACTCTTTTTCTTTGAGCCACGTTTTCTCAGCTGATCGCTGAGTAACACATAGTATTGACTTTTTACAATTATTTTCGTTACTGAGATTAAATCAAATTGGTATCATTATTATGAAAATTCATATATGTTAATTAACGACTTCAAGCATAAATTGATAGATTAATAAATTGTTGAAAAGATTGTTAAAATCTATGAAAAGATTTTAAAAAGGTTGGACTTGAGCTTGGAGATCAAAATATATAATTTGTAGAAATTATATGAACGCAGGAGATTATAAATCGGCTATCTCAACAGGAAATGAATTAAGGTTTCTTTTTCACTCTGGTTACTACACATGTATGTAGCACTTTGATCAAGTGTATAAAGCTTCTTATAGAAGAACTGCGAATAAAAGATCCTACACTTCCTTGCAAAAACGAAGAGAATATAAAGAGAAATACAAAAAGGAAATAAACGCTTTAAAAAATTGCTTTATATGATTTCAATTACGTTCAGATATCGTAAGTCTCTCATCTAAGACGTTAGTGCGAAAGAACTAAGTCAATCTGAAATATAATGTCAATCCAATCAAAGAATTAGTTTTGCTCCTGCTGTGGATTTTATTACATAAGTTATCGCAACAACACAACAAGAATAATAATACTAAAAGTACTCATAATAAATATTTTTTCATCATTAGTATAAATATCATTTATTAGTAATGGATTGATATGAATTTACAGTGATAAACAATAATAATAAATTATACTGCATTAATTTTGATTTAATATTGAAAATTATGTTTGAACAATTCTGATGTATTCAAAATGTATCAAGCGATAAAAAAAGATGTCTAAAATATTATTTATTAATTGAATCTTAAATAATGTATCAAATTCAAATTGGTATAAGATATTTAGACATCATTTTTAATTATTATTTAATGAAAAAAAGGAATTTTTAGTAGAATTCATAACATTCTATTAAGCATTTAATATCACAGTATGGTTTGCTCTAGCAGGAGAACAAAATGATATACCAGTTTAATCAAGGAAGTGAATATAACATACATGCAAGCATTTGACCTCCTATATTTCTATTTAAAACTATATTTCACAACATTAACATGAATTCATTCTTATTGTTACTCATATTGGATTATGCATAATCGTCGGGTGATAGATTTGAATAATCAAATAGATTAAAATAAATCACGTAAGATGAAATCTTTTAAATAATCTTTGAAACATCTTTTAATCTTCTTAGTGAATTATGTTAGAAAATTGGCTGTTGAAGAAATTTCATTTTTACAAGAATCTTTTCATAATAAATTAAAAAATAGATCATTTTCAAATTTATCATTTCTTTCATTTCCTTATTACGCTGATTATTTATTGTATCGAGTACTATTTCTAACATTGCTTAGCGGAGGTTCAGTTTTAATTAATGAATGTCGTCATTTTTGAAACGATAATGTCACAGCAAAT
>JABFQD010000447.1:0-26246 GCA_022817045.1 Psix sp. ZL-2020
AGATCCAAAAGCAGTCAAAATAATGAAAATAAACGTCTGTTGGTTGAGCTTCATATTTTAAATTTCCATGAATTTTAAAACAAACTGCTTACAGCATTATAATACATTTTCAAAAATATCAAACTTTTCGTGATAAGTCACCGTTTCATAACCTGAAAATAATTATTCATTCGATCTATTTCTAATTGCGTTTCATGCATATAAATGAAAATAATACAATTTAAACTACCTACCTAAAATCTGAAAACACTACATAAATCAATTTTAAATAGCCAACTGTAAATAAATGACTACTTTCTATTATAACATTAAAAAACCAAACATTATTATTATGATTAAATGACTACTTTCTATTATAACATTAAAAAACCAAACATTATTATTATGATTATTATTTAAAAGATCACAATGACTCTAAACTTAAATTTTAAACTTCTTATTTATGTAAACTGGAACAAATTCCCGCAGTAAATAATACAAACAAAGTAAACACAATTAAATATGTAAATAGATATAGTTTGTTTACTTACCCGCTGACCTTGACAACTGTTGTTGGTAAACAGTGGCTGCTATCTTCTAATAGCACACAGACAAAAGTGAAAAGACCTAATCAATTGGAGTGTAGAGTCATTGACGGCGGCATCTCGTGAAATGCGGCGCTGAAAGAACGAGTACTTGTTGTTTCAAGGACCGTCCAAAGAACGTTCACTCGAAGCTTTTGATTAACGAGTATTCGAATGTGTGGACGCACAAACGCGCCCTGATTGATATGTTTGCAGGGCGGTTACGGCGATGGTTAGGTGGAGCCACCAACCACTTCTGTCCGATGATTTAAGGGCCATATATTATGCGCCCTTGGCATCGCTCGCTGCACCACTCTCACGTTACCTGTATTATTGAGACGTTCGGGTGAGAAGAAAAAAGCATTAGAACCGACTCGAGCTGCAAGCCGCAAGGAGGAGTTACCGTGCATCCTTTTCGCGCGCAAACCACTGCTTGAATTATCGTTCTTATGACCGCCGTTCACCAATGATCTTAAGAATTATATGTTTATATGTTCCGAGATCTCATTTTAATGAATGATTAATAATCATTTGATTTTGTCCCAATTCTGAAATCATCATTACACTCTCGTCAAATTTTGAACTAAACCTCATCCCCTCCACTCTGAATTGAAGATTTTATATTCATCTATTAACCAGATAAAAATCAATACAGATTTCTGCATAATTCAAAAGCTAATTTAAATAACTGCAACCAAATGATTGTTTTTCAGTGATTTATTTTTTGAAGTGGGAAAGTTTAATAAGTAAATTCATTCATCAAAATGTTGTTTGTCTTTACTCTCATTCAATTGAACGGTCTGGTAAATTATAGCTGTATATGTACATAGCCGACGTACAAGTTAAAGAAATAAAATCCCTTACACGGGACTTGACGTTTCATATGAAACAGTGAAGTAAAAATTTAATGTTAAAAGAAATAGTGAAAGGAATCAAAGATACAGCGATGCCACTACTGTCTTTCAAAGCCTGTTAGTGAAATTTTCTCTTATAGTGCAAAATATCTTATTCTGACACTAAAAAGAAAATCAATTGTTAATTTAGTACGAAATCTTATATGGATAATGTAATTACTTCATTATTGGATGATGAAAAATGAGCAATAAATTGAGACGTTCGAAAGAAGTTGCATTGAATAGTTTGTTTTATTTTGCCGCTTGCTTTGAAAAGTGTCCAACGTTTGTCTGCACTGCTAAGCTGGTCCAATTTGAAATGACTTGCTGTAAAATTGGACAAAGTTGTGAGTTCGGTAATGTCAAAATGTCTCTTTCCATGACAGATTGTTTTAATGGCTCATAAAGTGTGGCCTGTCTTTTGATGCTTATCAGTCACTTCGTCAAGTCGTCGAACTCGGCGCTGCACGGATCTCTGGAAAACAGTAATAGAGTGAATCGCCTTGGTTACCATATCGTGCATCTGTCCGAGATAATTACCAGACTCACGAAAGGACGTACTATACGGGGAGATTACCGATCTCGCATTCGCCCGGTTTCGAGAAGCGATAATTCCCGCTCTTGTCTATCATCTTCTGCGGTGTCTTCATTTTCTGCCGCGGCTGATGAGCATTTTTATTGCACGGCATAATTAAAACAAGAAAAAAAAGACGCCGGAAATCATGGCAATTTTCTCCGCGGGATCAATAGGTCAATCAGTCTTCATCTCGCGCTTTCAGGGACATTCAAATAAATATTTATATATAAAAGTAATTTTGATAAATTTCATACATTGTATATATGAAGCATATAATTATTAAATGTATTAACATTGAACTAAATATTTATTATTAATTATAAATATGTGAAAAGTATTTATCTCGGTCCCATATATGGGACATTTATAAGAAATTTATAGAACTCCTATATCGAACGTTTAATAACCATAACTTTACGCAGTAAGAAAAAATGTGTGAACATGATTATTTTAATAGTAACGTTTGGATGAGCTTAAGCATGAGAGCAAATTTACTATTTCATCAATATGAAATAATCTTATTTTAATTAGTAATTTAGATTAAAAAAGATGGATCTTAATTAATAAAATATTAATTTTTCTTACTTACTTCATATATCTACACGTCGCTATTAAGACAGTCGTTTTTAGTATTATTATTTTCTCCATATACGTAATTTATTTTCATTCAGATAATATTTCTTTAACGAGAAAATAAGTGTCAAAAAATGAAACTAAAATTGGAGCAAATCGAGGGAAGAAAAAAACAATAAAGAGAACACAGGCTGATGGGCTCGAGCATTTAATTAATGAGCTACGCATTTGCATGCTAAAGCGTAACAGTTTATCAGACGAGCGATAAATTTGCGAACGCGTCGTTTTAATAAGCGATTTGAATTGGTATGCAATTTTGTGCGCGCAAATACTAACTGCGGGCCGTTTCCCTTGGCCGACGTGGCGTATCGATGTTAATCCAAGCGAGGAACTAATAGTCCGTAAGGGCGCCATAAATCCAGCACGATAGGATAATGAGAGGCACGCCACAGGTTGATGAGTCGGCCGCGATCGTGCCGTGACGATTGCTGCGCAAGACGCCAACATTTGCCGAGATTATTTCCCAGCCAAGTGATAATTAACACCTCGTCTCGTTTCTCCTATTTATCGAATCAACAAAAAAATGTTTAATCAACTTCCCTTTTTTCCCTTATATGATTCATTTACGCGTGTACTACGTTACATGTTTTTAAAGTATCGCCTATGCTTCATTAATAATACAATTCATATCCAAAGTCCATGAAAATAAAGTACGAGCGTTATTTTATGAAGAAATTATTGCCTTTGCGAAGATGAAATTTAATCGAAGCTCAAACATTGTTTATCAATTTCAAAGGACAACGACTTTTCGGCCCATCAAATTGACCAGCAATAAACACGACGGTTTCAAACTTATCGAGTCATGTCAACAAAAATACTGCCAACTGTCAGATAAAGAAGTTCAAACATCACGAAAGTTGACAACTTTTTCTACAAAATTGTTCTCTTACGTTTTTTCATTTAAATTTGTTAGATTACGAGTCAATCACTCTGCGAGTTTATACAAACAAAATTTCTTAGCTATCGATAATCCGCGTCAATGTCCGATAAGGCTGTAGAGTGTATGTATAAATATTAATGTGACTGTGATAAAATGATAAACCAAGCTTTCGAAACGAATCAAAGGTACATGGGGGATGACGCGTCATTTGGGAGGGGGTATTTGCAAAGCGCGACAGAGGGAAAGCTAGGGAAAAAGAGTCGTAGGAAACGAGCAACGACGGAAGTTTGCCGCGACGTGTTCGCGCACCTCGACCGTGTGATAAAATAACTTAAATAAACAGCAGGCGAGACAAGATCGAGGACTGCACAACGAACCGACTAGAATGTCACGTGCAAGATTCTTGGCAGCCGAGCTACCCAAACCCTCCCTCCCTCCCTTGCCCCCCATTATCCATGCACTCCCCCGCATGTTATTCTCTTTTTAAACAAGCAAACAACTTTGGAATCACCAATCTGAAATAAAAAATCAATCATTTTACACTAATATCTTATTTATATATATTTGCGACATTTTTTTCCGTTTAATAGCAAACCTTGTAATTATAACAATGAAACACATAATTTTTCAAGATATCTAAATTAATTCAAACTAATTTCACTTTTATTTTTAATATTACGTTCATCTAATATTCTTTTGCGGAAAAGAAGAATTCTAGAATTAACTATAAAATATTTTAGAAAGGAAATATACATAAACAACTGGTAAAAACATTTATCAATAATTTGGAAGTTTGTGAAAATTAAAACATTATATTCATTTATTACTATTATATGTGAACAAATTATTGATGTTATTATTATTTATTCAACTTTGGATAGAAATTGTATTTTAAAATATTTGCTATATCTAAGATAATTTATTGTTATTTCTTTTATTTTATTTTTGTGTGCTTTTTGATTTAGAGTAATACAACTAAAGTTCACTCGTTTGTAAAAAGTTTCATTGAATTTAATAAATTTGTTGTCAGTTCAGCTCATTTAACGCGTTTGGTAAATTTACCAATATTTTATTGAGCTAACGTAAATCGAGTAAATTCAACAAAATAACTGTTTTCTTAACAGTGCATCTCAGTTAGAATTGTACACAAAAATTAACCACAATTTCACATTTTTGTACTGAATACTTCCTTGAAAGTTTGTTATTACAAATATGATTGTTAATTTTTGAAAAAATATTTACGTTTATGTGGTTAAGGAATACCTCACGAAAGAATATAAACGATGTAACAAAACATGTTGTAGATAAACTTTCCGAAACCGATATTATCACAACATATATTTATTTAACTATATTAGTGAACTGGTTAATATAAAAAACATCTTACTGACTCGTGATAATAATAAATAATTGATGTCCTGATACTTTTTTCATCGCAAATATTCGCCATAGACAAATTCTTTGCTTCATGATTATCCTACTTTTCACTGCATAAGAATTTTCTTAGCAAATAGCTGACAATTATGATGCACGGTGTGCATTAATCATCCTCGAAAAAGGTTTCTGAAAATTTCTACTGTTCATTATAATGGTAATTGAAAACATCACATTTTTTACTCGATAATCATTTCGAGAAATTACGAACTATGTTGTTTTCATGAGATTCTCGTCAAGATAGAAACATGAAAGGAATAAAAAATGATGAGAATCATATTTGAAATGGGTGTATGTATACATTGCATCGCAATTGTAATCCGAAAGAAACTATTAACTTGTATTATGGGAAAAAATAAATAGTTTCAATGCTTTTATAATTTGGAAATTCAATTATTGTAATCTCCAAACTTTATTAGATTAAACATTTACATGTGTCTTATACAAAATTGATAATAAATGAAAATCATAAATGTCGAATATATCGACTAATGAGATAATTATTTTTATTCATTTTTATTAATAGAAATCGAAATAATTAATAATGACATCATTTTCGATAAACTATTTTTTATGTACATCGTGTTTTTTTTTATTAAAAAAAACTGGACTTCAAAAGTACAAAAATAATTGTTTTTTGATCAGAGAGGATTAAGTTTTAAATGCAGCAACTTGTTAAAAGATTATAGTAAAAATTATACAATATATGTTAAAAAAATATAGCAAAACTTGTTAAAAGAGTATTATAATTTTCTTTTACTACCGAATAAAAAACTACTCAACTAAAAATTGCTATAATTCTTGTGACGCGTCATAAAATTGCCAGTGTTAAACAAAAATGTTTATTACACAGCATGGAATAAAATGTGCATAATTCTGATAATAAAATTGCGCGATAGAAAGCAATAATGCCAACAAGTTCATCTTAAGTGTAAGTTACTATAAAGTTATGATAATGTTCAACACCATTTTTTCTGGCAAGGAATTTTTTTTTCTAAGAAAAACATCGTCCAAAACATTCTAAGCAATATGAATTCAAGAAAAATCATAAGTTTTACACTATTTCACCTATAAAACGATTGACCGCTGGATGGATCGGCGTAATAAATCGCGTAGTTACAATTGTTCGCGGCGATTCTAAAAATCCGGCTAGGAAAAAAATCTTATAAAGCTGAATTTTGCTGCGCGTAAGTTGCAATAAAAATGCAAGACAGTGCCATAAAGCGAAACATTATCGATCTCAACTCAGTATTCGCAACGATAAATCGGAAACAATTGTGTCTCCGCGAATATCAAGGACCTGCAGCAACAAAGCGGCCGGAGTTATTTTCCGTCTGAGCTGCTGCGGTCACGCGAGCTCGAGGAATAATCCGAAGCAAACTTCGGAGATAGGTAAACATTGGCACGAATAAGCGCAATTTTGCTTTTAAAACGCGAGCGGACGAGCGCCGATATAGCGCGAGGCGGTCGATATAGCGCCGCCCCGGAATCGACTCGAGGGGGCAGTGGCGGTGACACAGTCGCCGGGGGTGGCCCGCCGGCAAACAGTACTCGACCATTCAGAATCGCAAATGGCTTGCGAGACCCGAATCCATTTAGCCTAATATCCCAGAGCATTATTTAATTTCGCCTCGCCCATTGTCCAGTGTCACCGGAAACATTACCGTGGAATCCACTCGTTTCGTATTCCGAGCAATGCTAATGTTGCCCAAAAGTAAGAGCTGCCCGAAAAATGCCGTGAAAGTCCGCACCGGCCGTTGCGTTTTAATGAGCTCTGACTTTGCTTCTGATTTAGGACACGAGAATTCGAGAATATTAACTTCTCGCGTTGGCCATTCTGGAATCAAACATTTGCATGTCATTCTACTTACGCAAATGGTCATTCAAAGAGAAATTGAAAATGTTAGAAACAACAATTTTGTGAGTCAGTAAGTTAACAAAACATGATGATAATTAACTAGATGCAAATCATTTGTGAAGCGCTTGATTTTCAAGTGTATTTTGTGGAATTTTAGATACGTTTTCTATTTCAAAGACTTTATCATCTCTTTGATATCTACTGTTATCTAATAAGAAATACTTAAAGCTCGAAAATTATCGTTTTTCCCTGTAAACTAAATCATAATGCTATTTTATATTATATTGCTAATTCCTTTTTACATATTTATTCTCAATATATTTACAAGAGAATTAATCTGTGACTGCGACAAATTTGAATAAAAAAACGTAGCTACAATTGCCTAATTTGTTTCTTCTTAATCAAACTCGCATATGGTATTTTCATCGGGCGAAGGGGATTTGAGAAAATATATTTATGGTAATCCTCGACGCGATATTTTCCGATGAAATTACGGCTATCTAGACATGAAAGGAGAGCAGAACAAAAACAAAGACGAAGTCGTGGTGCGCCGGAGATGGGAACACAGACATAAACCCTTTATTAGATTATCGAACGAGCGTAGCGGCTCGCCGCCTCCTTCAAACCCTCCGAGCTTATTGTCTCATACTGGACTTCTTCGAGCACCCCTCTTGACACCCTCTCACTACACCCACGCTTCGTCGAATTTATTTATTTACGCACTTTTAAAGCGACTTCCTTCGAAGCCCGTCAAATTGACTGGAAATTGATTTCACCAATCGTGTGCTGCGTTTTCCATTTTTTTCGTCCATTTATTTCTACCTCAGTGTATCGTATTCTTTCTTATTCCATCTCTTCAAGAAAATCGTTTGAGCACAGCCGTGCGAGAACATTTCGCGTTACATGCTGCCCTCTACTAATACTTACCAAAACTAACAGACGTCCAATTTTTATATTCAAATTTTGAAACTAGCAGATAAATGAATATTCTTATTATTACTAGCTTAATTGTATTATGAAATCTTAAAGCATAAATAAACAATAAATTGTTATTTACTAAATAATGATTCATTAATTAATAATTCAGTAATCATTCAATCTGATAAAAGTTTTTGAATATCTCGTCGCAATATTCATCTCACGTATTTGTGAAGTATTTTTTGGTTAACTAGAGTTGTAATTGATTAATCATTACTTTATCAGATAGATTAACGTTAAAATGTTTTGACCTAGTTGTTCGCATTTTGTATATATAAAATGTGTTAAGAATCGCTTCTGAACATTTAGATGAATTTTTTATATCGTTTTTAATCTTCCAACAGTGAATAAATATATACTTTTACATTCTTGACAATGTAATTGGTATTAGTTTCAGTTTACTTGTCAGTTGCCCAAAAATATGTCAATTCTTCGCTCAAAGATATAGTTTATCTTTGCCATGAAAAATTCAAGTTTATTATTAGAAGCGACTTTTATCACAACGCATATATACCAACATACAAATTACTCGTGGATGTCTATAAATTACCAGCATCCTTACAAATTCTCCGAATCGTACATTTGAAAAATATACAATTTATTGAACGACATGAAGCATTCATTGCATAGCCTATGGAATACTTATTTGCATTCGCAGTAATTGCAACTGTGTAAACAATAATGAATTGTTTCACCGAAGAATGTGAACTTGGAACAAAATGACAGATCGCGCGGCATCTCGTGACATGAAGCGCGACAATTTGCGTCAGTGAAGTCATACCTGTTTTTCATAGCCGCGATTCCTCTAAATGAATATCTGTATAGTTAAAGCGCTCGTGAAAATATTATGTCACATCGGGAATCGCGTGTGTTTCATGACATTGAATTACATTGCGTGTCGATGCGCATTTAGGCGACTCATTGACAGCGATAATTTATGTCAAAAGTGGGTTCGTACATTTCAAATATCGCGCAATTGTCTCTGCCTTATGTTTAAAAAAACGCTGAAATCTTTTTAAACTCCAATTCGCCAGCATTTCGTTCTTTGTTTGATCTCGTTTCGAATCTCAGCCATTACGATGACGTTTTCGTAATGAAACAGGACAGCTGTACGGGGTTACTTTTCATTGTGAATTCACCCTAAACGGACTCGAAAGTCACACACACCTCGTTTGCCGCAGATTTATCGTTTCTGATCATTCGAAAGCGACACAAAAAAACACACGTAACGTGCAAACTATTCGCGGATGGAGTGTATAAATAATGATTAAGTTATCACAAGTATGTGACCGCAGTTAATTTGTGTTTGTGTTGCCGTTGATTAGATGCTGATTCGTAACATCTCATTACACGTGAATGCTCGCATTAGAACAGATATCAAATGCTAATCGATTGCTAGGATAATGAGAGAATCACTCGTCCGTTGAGTAACCAATTTTGCAATGTAAGATGTTTATCGCGAATTACATAAAAGATACTTTTTAAATAACAAAATAAAATGATTCATTTCTATCAAGGCCATAGGTAACTTTCGTTTATTTATTGATGTTTGAAAATCAATAATGAACATGTAGAAATGAAATTTTATTTTAAGTGTATCGTCTAACGTATTAATCATAAATGTTCATTCATAATTTAAATAGTGAAACGAAAAATTCGATCAATAGAAAGTATAAATTATGAAAATGAAAAATATGCTCAAGTATATTTTCTTGTTTGTTATATACATTTTTATATATTTATGTGAAAATGAATATTATCAGTTTCGCATGTTTATTATATGAATCTAATTTCTCATTTAAAAGATAATAACAAATATTGGCAAAATAAATTGAACAGCTTGCCATATGATAATATTTATATATTTATAAATTTTAATTATCTACTTATGCAATAATGATATTTTTAATCTTATTAACTTAACTTTAGTAATTATTAAAAATTAAAAAAGACCATGAGATTTCAAAATAATAACAGAATGTAAATGTCCACTGAAAGTGCAGATGAACAATTCAACAACATTGTAGTCATGCAATGCAGTATAATTACAAGGAAATTGCAGCTACAATATTACAGTAGTTATCGTAATGATCAAATGTTAAATAAATTATATTAATATTTGAAAAAAAAAATTTTTAAGCATCTAAGCTATCTTTCTTCACATTTAGATATTTTGGACTTGTTAACATTGTGGCAAAATCCTGAAATCCTGATTTATATATAATAAATATCTAAGAATATCATAATAAAGAATACCTTATTAAAAAATTGTTCAATTAAATTGTTCAACCAAATCTTATTTTCCCAAAAAGAGCTATTAAAGTTGATACGCAAAATTATTTATTATAGATATTTATATGTTAATGAAAGTATGTAAAATATGTTGATAAGAAAAAATTGTGTCAAATAATTATTAAAGTTTAAATCAATCTGTTTATTATAAAATTGAGAAAAATAATAAAAAATTTAGTCAATTTATTGTCTAATTTTGTTTTATGATTAGTAAAACCTATAAGCTTTGTAAGTTTACGTCTGAAAGTTAAAATTAACAAATTCTAAATGTTTTGTTTTTTTCTATCGGTAATTTGTTTGCAATTACAATCTCACTAATAATTTTTGCAACTATATTTAATAATATTCCAATATACATAAGGTGTACATAAATATGTATACCTTTTTTGACAACGGAATATCAACATGAGCAAGCAATAATAATTACGAAAAACGTGAAATCCAAAAAGTAGAGGATAATTTGCTGTGGGTTGATTTGCTTGGTAAGATTTGGAAAAGAAACTTGAACCTGGGGTTACGAGTGCAACCATGCGGCTGGTCGGCGTATTGAATTGTCATGAAGCATTCGCGTGCATCAGACCAGGTTCATTGTCCTGTCATTCACTCATCAACCCCCGCCTATTCTGCGCGACTACGAAGACGCTTGCAGGCAAAAAATAAACCACCCCTAATTCCTCTTTAGACGCCAGCTCTCGCCAACTCTTGGGACTCCAGATTAGCGATACTTCTCGATTGAAACTGTTTCTTCTTAACTACATCAAGTTTATCGAGAAACGACGACTGCAGTCGAATGATTATTTCGTTCCAGCCCTCGAAGCGTAATCCATCTACATATAGATTTCATAAAATTGAATGTAAAGAAATGATAAATTGCTATACAGACAATAGCATGAGAACTTAGCTGAATTAAACTTGGTTTTTTAGCACGGCGATCTCTCCGCGACTCTCCCTTTATCGAAAATGCGTAAAAACTGTGTGAAAAAGCGTTATTTTGGGGTGAAATCTGACGCCGCAGCGACGGTTTTTTAGGTTTCTGTTTAACCCCCTGACACGGAGACAGCCGTGTTGAGATCACGGGGCGCAGGTAAATTTCTCGTAATTCTGGAAGATCACCGCGCAGATGAAAGGCGGGTGGGGCAGAGGGGGCGCATCCTGCATATTCACCGGATTTGCCCAAATCGGAGGGTACGAATAAAAAACGAGAGTCTATTCTCGAGCGCAACGGGTAAAACTCTTGGTTCTTTAGAAATTTTGAGATTCTGGGTCATGGGAATCCGCCTCGATCTTGGAAAATAATGTTCGGCGCTTTTTTCGCCTTTCTTTCGCTTTTTTCTCTCATTTCGTCGCTTCAAAGGGGTTCCTTTAAACGAATCGAAAGTGAACAGAAATCTAAGCGAAAGTCCAAACTGTCGGTTTGAATTTTTGGACGGAGATGTGGTTACGAATATACAGATTCGTTGAATAGATTATCTATGACTTAAATATTTATCTTGAAGAAAAACTAAAAAAGTTCAAAATATATTTATTTGTAATTATAAGAAACAACGTGCATGATAAACATATGGCGCCTAATTTTTATCCTGAAATCTGAGGTTATTGAACCAGTTAGATGATCAGCTCGATAAACTCTGTATTCACGATTCCGATCGCGCTATCACGCCAATGATCCCTTATTCTTGGAACGATCGATGCGACCGTCGGATATAATAAACTGACAATTGCCAAATTGTACCGCTTAATTAACACGATCTGCGTATTAATTAGTGTCTTCATTAAAATAGCTCGGCAGACTGCAGAAATGAAACTAATTAAAAGTCGAAGCGCAGTTTGTCGCGTGTCGAGGAAACACACTCGAATTAACGAAAAATATAACTTTTCCCTTGCCAATTACCACAATTACCGCTCGAACCGTATAATCTAATTAAATTATTTGATATCCTCATTTCATAATTTCATTAAAAATCAATATTTCAAAACAAAAGTCATGAGCAATTATTTTAATTTTCTTTTTAATCTCAAAAATAATACCAAATAACTATAAACGATTTTGATTCCTTTGTTTCTAAGATTTTGATTTTTTTTTATTCTAAGTTTAAATATAAATTTAAACTTAAAAATAAATAAAAAATACTTTTTATTTCAATAAAAACTAACGTAAAAGTAACGAAATAATTGAATGAAAGTGTTATCGTTAAATTGATTGGGACAAAAGGGAAAAGAAGTCGTTGGGATGAAAAGCATCGTGGTGAATATGCACATTAACGGGCGTGCTGCATTGGCAGTCGTCCGGCCAATCGGGTTATCGAATGAGAAACGCGAGCACCCCACCAGTAGTTGGTCCGCGACATGCACCCGGTGACTAAAGATTTTTCATCCCGCGTCCCGCCGTCGTTTTTTCCGTTCATTGCTCGCCAGTCAGCAGTCGGAGCTGCGACACAAACGACAAGAAATCAAAGGCCGCGCCGTGAGCACGTTCTCCGGTGAAGCGCAGCAGAGACCGCAAGACGAACGTCTCGTCTTACTTTTCTTTTCTTTTGCGAGCGCCCGCTTTTTGCCTGCACGACTCCGGCCAATTTCACAGTTAAGGAAACGTCGCGAAAATCGCGCCGACATTTTAATTCTTTTAAACGCTACTTGGCGATCGTTTGCGCGAGCCGCAAACGATCCACAGCTCCGACGTCGCTTTTCTGCGACGCGACGTTTTTCCCCGGGGTCGTTGCACTGCGCTGCGCATTATGTAGGCGAACTAAAAGCGCAAAAGCTCCGCACAGATTGTGTCCCGCGATAAGCGTTATGCATTTATGCAGCCAAGAGTCCCCCAATGAGAGCGCGAATTCGCGCACACAATGACGCATAAGTCTCGCACTTATGGGAATCAAGCTTACATTTCTGCCGAATCACTTACTCGTCAACCGACGCCTAATTAATCGCGTATTCATGACGCTTAGATAACGAACTGAATATTCATCGCTTTGTAGATTTATGCGAACACCCCCGTTTTCGATTTGTTCACTTGTATATTCATAAATGTTATTAAAAGGAGCATTTATATCAACTACAAATTTACAAATTGAATTTGATTTGTAAAAACGTTTTTTGTTTGAATTTAGATTGACTTTGAACATGGTATCAAAATAATAGTATATATATTGATAGTATATGAGATATTAACATTTTGTTGAGATATTTATTTTTATTCAAATTTGAACCATGAGAACAAGGATGAAATAAATTTCGCCCTTTCAATATTGATTAAAAACTGCGTTTGCGCTATTTAATGTGCCTGCATTTGACTTCTCACTTAATGGATCATTTGATTTGCGTAAAAAACGCAGATTCCTATTATATAAAAAAAGACAAGGAAATGATATCCAGCAAGTTTTAAAATGTATATATACGAAATGTAAGACAGAATCTGATATGTATTTAATATCTTATATTATATGCATACTTTAATCACTATTTCATTATCTTACAAATATATGTATGACGTAGTATATTAGATTAGAATGAAAAATGAGAAAAATACTTTTATTTTATAAATAATAATTAGTGCAATTATTTTTAAATTATGTAAATGATAAACTAAAATCTAAATATCTGTAAGATGACATAGTATAGTGTATACCCTCAATTAATAATAAATATATAAAACAATATATCAAATCCAAAGTCTTCCTGAAAAGCTTCCAGAAACTACTTTGTTGATAGTTGATTAATATATATTTTAATATATATTACTTTTTACGATACACAACTAATATCTGAAACAGTCAATATTAAATAATTAATGTTAAAGATTAAACCATGAAGATATATACAAAATATTCAATTAGCAATTTGATGTTATTCATTCATATATGTAATTTTATATTTTTACTCTTCTTTATCTTTCTTATTTACACACATGTATTATAATAGAATTACTTATATATCTCATCGAAATATTCTTCGCAGATCAACTTTTTGTATTCACCCACCTTGAAGTAACTTTCAAACCTTAATGTTCAATGCAGTGATTTTAGAAATAAGATTTGTATTTCATCAAATAACTCTCTATATAAATGTTATTCATTAATACAATGAAACAAATTTACATAAATCGTAGTATCATCTGCAGATAAACAATCATTTTTGAATTAAGCAATCAAGCATATCAAATGCAAAAAACACTTTCTGGAATCTTTTATCAGGTAAACTGTTAAATCAAAACTCAATTATGATCTTTAATAAGATTAAATCATTAAATCTAGACTTCAAAAATCTTCAAAGCTTGTTTCGCGCATTTTTTAAGGATTGTAATGTAAAATAATTCAAAACAACGATGTACAAAGAAATACTAATTAGTATAAATTATCCGCGGTAAATTAAAAGCATATTGTATTAGGAATGATCGTTGGCAACATGAGTAATAATCACGTAGTTAAATCGCTATTGCTAATATTCGTTTGATTATCAGCCCGAGGTAAAAAGTCGCCGATAATAATGACCGGCTGTTTCCCGGTGTATTAAACGAATACAAACAGTAAACCGTCAAAGGCTCGGTTCAATTATTAAACTGTTTAATTAACCCCGGAGCAATTTTCTTGAGGCTTTTTATCGCATATTTCCAGATTATTCGACATTCAGTGCCCCCACCGTTCCGTTCAACTTTCATTTTTCTTCCTCGCCCTCTGGATCTTTAGGAAGCGAGAACGAAAGTACAAGTGCGGTTATCCTTTTCGTACCGGAAATTACATATCTTGGTGGTTTCAAGTTCGGCGATCGTTTTTTGACAAAGAGCCTAACTCGTGCCGCGGGTCGTCTGTCGTTGAAATAAAAAATGAAAACGAAGCATTGCGTAACGGCATCGGCCCTATTGTAAGCTGCAGCTCTACCACAGGTACAGCCAATCCGCGTGCGTGTTTGCGTAACTGTGTAAGCGCGCATAAAATGCAACCGGGGAAAGTTTAAAATGTTTGAGAAGGGTGCCGGCGTGCTCGAAAAAAAAAAAATTACCGCGAAGGGTCGTGGTTCGCAACAACGCGTGCCGAGAGTTTTATTTGTCGAGTTATTTAAAACTCGACAAATTTTGACTACTCAAGTTTTTAGAAAACAAAGGTCTGACGAGTAATCTTATTTTTAACATAATGTATCTTTCACTTAACCCCTCAATATAATCAGTTTGTAATACATAAGTCTTGGGAGGGTTAATTTTACATTTGATCTGAATGGCAGTGAAATTGCTGCCCGTCATCGAATATGCGGTGTATCGATATTGGTAATCTCTTATAGCGAGTCGAAAAAAACCTTTTTTAATGCATCCCTAGAGTAAAATCGTCCCCCGCTTGCGGCCAAAGTGGATAAAAGCGCGTGGAGGATGACAGAAACGAACGCAGATGCTCCTACAGACAAGTTTGGAATGGAGAGACATAGCGGCGACGTGTGTCGGCCATTGTAATTTTAAAATCGTAAAGCCAACCCCATCTCATAACCCATTATGCGTAGAATGGAAAACATCCCGTCAATATGGCCCCATGATTCTGAATGAAACTTGCTTCTTCTGTGTTACATTAGCCAGATTTTAATTCCGCGTTGCCTTACAAAGTAATACACACGTCAAGATTATTCTTCCATATATAAAAGATACTAATACACTACTTTGAAAAAGACATCAAAACGCAGAGCTTAGATGCTGCTCTGATATTTGTATCTGTGTCCTTTTATTAATTTTGTATTCCTTTTACTTTTATATTAAGAAAACCCAGCTATAAACATATTCATCCATTACTTCTTTCATAACTTTTATGAATCGCGTTAAAGAAAGTTCGTCTTTATTCGTTGTTGGTCAGAGCAAAATATTAAAGTTATAAACTCTAACTGAAAATGGCGCATTGGTTAGAATATCAGTGTAAGAGATCGTTCCTCCCGTTTTAAACTGGTTTCAAAATGGCGCTGTAACCCACGAATCACATGCAGATTGGCTATAGGTGTCGGTAGAACGGAGTTATGTATCGGGGTGGCTTCTTTGCAACCCCGTTCGGAGGGCGTTTCGCGCGTGCGCTCAACCTTTCGCATGCTCGCACATTTGACTGCCTCGGTCATTTCCGGCCAAGAACCTTTTCATTACACTCCCCTGTATTGAACCTACCATAGTCATTTCAAATTACATTACATCTTTATCTTACACACCCAAAGCCGCTGTCTATTTCTCGATACCAAAGTGTCAGTCATTTATCTAAAAATATAGCGATATAATTTCCTGCTTTATGCTTCGACTGAATGTGAACTACATTCTCACCGCAAGTAAAGGAAAATTTATTAAACGATAATATTAATTTGAATTCTCTAATCAATATTTTTTTACCTTTTACAAATGCAAAAAACCCTATACAATACACCTCCTAGGGCTAATTTGAATAATTGTGCTACCAAGGGTGTGATTCAAATTGCGCACAAATTCAGTGAAATTATAAATACGTTGTGTGAATGTGCAAGGTCCACAGGAGGGTAAAAGCGATTCGTGTGTAAAAGTGTCACGAGTCGGGGGTTTATCGATCGGTACTGTGACAAGGGTACTCAGCAAGAAACGGGAAAGCCGCTTCGCAGATGAGAGAGCTGGATCTTTGACCTCCGATTACTGAACATACTCGTCGCTACAACTCGAAACAAGAATGATAATACATTTGACCTGACAGGATTCGTTCTCGTCCTAACTTCAATTTCGAAAGCGCTTCTACTTTTATTATTTATACAGGAACGAAAATAACATTATCGCTCTGCCAGTCTAATCTCGAATACAATACATAAACAATAGCAAGCATAATGTCAGCGAAACCGATTATATTAAATAACAAAGTTAATCCCCTTGCGCCCCAATTAAACAATCAACACGCAACTTTGGTACTAATTTACAATACGACCTTATCTTTATGATAGATATTCATTTAGTCGTCGAGTGCTCCGAACTGATACGGTTATCTGCAGGTAATGTTAATTAAGCATCTGCTTTCGTGCTCGCTATTTATCTTAGTTATCTTATTTATGAATATATCAAATGATTTTGTAATAAGTCGTTCCTTTTCAGTTCATTCGTCAACCGGTTGACTCCGTTGCAGCTTTCTGGTGGTTTCGATTGGAAGAATACCGGGTATTATCCATCATAAATTATCGAGAAGTCGTATCAAATTTGTATTTGGTGGAACAAAAATTCATGCCGAGTGGCCCAATTACCTTTGTCCCCGAAATAAAGAGCTCGTGAGCGCTGTCATAGTCGCGCGCGTTTATCTCAACATATTTTATTATAGTCAATAGGCGATAAGCGAATGGGATTGTTTTTTGATGGCGCGAGTATTTGAAAAGAGAAAGAAAAAAGCCAGCCCTCGCTTCCGCTTCTCGGCGAATCACGAATAAATAGCTATCAATCAAAAATATGATCGCAGCATTTCAGAACCTCGCTTCGGTCATAAATTAAAGACGGCGTCGTGCCAGTCTCTCAAAGGAAATTCCGAACAACGCCGATGAAACCGACAATAATTAATCTCGATATATGATGCGATTGGTCGGATGATGATGTATAAATCATGGTTGTACGCTTGATGTTAAATAATTATGATTGCTGTTAATTGCGTTTTTACGATATTTATTCCGCCGCCTGTGATAACGCAAAGGGCGAAAGAAGTGCTTCAGTTTGAACAAGATTGCTCTTTTGATGCGTCATATTTGTCGTTCAATTTTCATTGTTTCAAAGTAATCTTTAAGACTTCTCTGATGTTTCACTGACGTACACATTGACACCAAATTATATGATTATGAAATCGGTTTTTTTGCTTCACTTTTTTTTTTTGAACAAATCATTTTTAGGCGTAACACAAATAATTACACATTATATAAATGTCGATTCCTTGTACTCATCTAAATCTATCTAGAGATACAGAGTTTCCGCATTGTAAACTGTCATGTCTATTTCATTCAAAGGCGAGTGTAGCGCAAGGATTCATGTTTCGCTCATTCCTTTCATCTCAAACAAAGCGGCAGTATCATCGACAGAGGTGATACTGGCAATTTACTTATTGGAATATAGCTTCATGGCCCGCGGCTTGTGTCTTCTGGGTTGCTCTCATGTTCTAAGCAGGATTCAATTTGGCCAGCACGTTCGAGTCCACCTTCAAAGAGGAATCACCATCTACAGCCACCCTCGTTGAAGGTCCGCCTCCGCTATTAATCTTATATCGGACGCTTTATCCTCCAGCTTCCCCCGTGCACTCCGCACCTATGTCCATCGCCCTCGGATTCAACCCTTGGCCGATCTGGAATTTTCAATTCTTTCGAGCATCGCGGCAAAGTAGATTATATTTGGTTGGCGACGTTAATACATTCCTAAGAAAGCTCAAGATTACATATTTGTAGGAAGAACGTGAAATTCTAACAAGCTCACGAATTCGGTGCAGCTAAAATCCAACTGAAAAATGACCCAACAAAATTACTGAAAGAAAAACATTTGTTGAATAGATTGAATTTAATAAGAAAATGCCAGGATAATGAATTCCTATTTCCTTTCCATTTTCTTGGCCTATTCTTAGAGTGATAATTCTTATTAACGAGGTGGCAGAGCTTCTCGATTAAATCGATCGACGCTGATTAATGATGGTGTTTGGCGACTCACAAGAGCGAGCTTTCGCGTCCTGTGCAGCAGACGCTGGACATCAGCCAAGACGAATAAGTAATGTAGAGGTCCATTATGCTGAAACGCTGAAGGGTCCGTTCGGGTCAGCCAATTCCTCCGAGAGCCGTTAAAGTGAAATACTTCTGAATACAAGGTGGCTGGCCGACGTCCACCCTCAAGATTCGCTCTTTCTTCTATGCGCAGCAATTCGATCACTATTTCGCTCGCTCGCCCTCCGCCTGTAAGAAAACCTCTTAAAACCCCGAGCGTAGGTAAATCGTTGTTATCTGGACACTGATAAACCTGTGAATGGAGTTCGCGCGGTCTCTGACGAATGAACGCGAGGGCGATGCAAAGAGGGAAGCGAAACCAATGGACAATCCCGCCGTGTCACCAAGGGAATTCAAACGAATAGCCTCGTTTTGCGCAGAATCGTCGCAATCATTGATTAGTAGGCACATGTGTTTATCAAAATTTTAGTTCGCAAAAATTATTTTCTTATTAGCTTCGTACAATTTTACCATGAAATAAAGTATACATTTAAGTATGGGGAAATACTTCTGAAAATGTGAAATGTTATCGTAAAATGTCCACGTTTGTTTTGCAAGGTTTGACCATTTGAGAAAGCATATGCTGTGCGTGTTATAAAATAATATGTCCAAAACTGGTGTCCAACCTAATCGAGAGGTCGCTTTGGGGAGCTGACGAGATAATTTAATTTTCCGACGTCTAGAGTACACGGGGGCTTATTCGTTTGTTTCGGCTAGAGGACTGATGCCTCGGGCCAAAGAAAGGACCGGACCATGCAAACACCACGAGATTAAAGGAACCGCTGCCCTGTATTAGGGCTCCTACACGGCACGGTCTCCCTCGAAGAAATGAACACAAGTTTAATATTCCGGCTGCTTCAGTGATGGAGATTGTTCGTTTTATTTCAATGTTCTTTGAGAAAAATAAATAAATTATTCCAGAAAACTTGCTCATTATGGTAGATTCGAAGTAAACTCATAGGACGTTTCACCGCATTAGGTAAGAGACGTGAGAACCGGCTGAACTCGAATGATATTGATTAGCCGACGCCCCTAGTTAACGCCAGCTACATTTTCCTTAGTTGTTTTCCCTTTTTGCCGACTACTTCTCGTACATCCGAGCTGTAGATTCAAGTTTTCTTTTCCCAGCTATTTCGCTTGCCTTGCGCTTAAGGATCAACATTTGCGTGCAAAGAAAATTAATTTCCGATGAAACGTTGAATATTTTGATTTTCACAAGCATGTTAATTACAGTGCGAACTGCAATTAAATTGACGTGACGCATGGAACAAATGTATTCCATTTCGACATTCGTTCAATCCGACATGTCAGTTTGACCTTCATTTCACCCTATCCTATTTATCAATCTCAACTGAATGATGAATTCCCTTTGCATAAAACAGGAATGAAATTTGGATGTCGATCAGGCACAAAGGTCGTCCCCGATGTTGCCATTGAAACAAGATAGACAGATTTGAGCTTCACAATTTTACCCTAAATTTGACTGTCGTCTATCTTAGTCCACTGGCTACTTTGATCGCACCCTAGATGCCGGTCATGATCCCCCTTTTGTAATTAGACACTGCACACTGGAACAACATTCAACCGGGCATTGTTCCCAAAAATTAAGGGAAAAGAGAGATTGAGGGAAACGCCGCAAGATGCAAAGGGTCTCTCGGCAGCTAATTATGTACTAGAGGGAGACGTTCTTGTCCAGGCACACACATGTACATACACACACTGATATAAAGTTCCGTTATTAATATGATTTCGCCGCGAGTGATTCATAGGCAACTCGATGCCACTTTTGCGTGATGCAAACAAGATGAATCTACTCAGATTATTCTGAAGATGAGTCATCCACTACTTTCTGTAAATATGTTTATTGATCGGTTTACTAAAACTGATCTTGTTTTTTAGGAAAAATCTGGTTGGGTGACAACGAGGTTGCGTGGCGAACCGAACAGTCGCTTAAAAGGATCTCTCCATTAGACCCATGCACCACTGCAACCACCACGACGACAACGACACCGCCAACGCCAACGACAGGTGGTCTCGAACAGACCCATCCTCACCTCTCACCCATCGCAGCTCCGGTAAATTCACCCGACCTTAGAAGCCCGACTGCCCTGCGTGCCAAATTAGGTATTTCTCCGGGTAAGTTTAGAATTCTTCAAAAATACTCAGAACTTCTGAAACAAAAATTATATAAATATAAATAAAAACTGTAGAATAAACTAAAATCATTCATAGTAAGAATATCTTAAAGTAGCAAGAAGTGGCCCAGACTTAAAGATTTGAAGAGGTCCAGAGTATAACGCGAGGGTGAGTCCGTGCAGAGCTCTTTAAATAATGTGATAAGCCTGATGTCATTTACCAGACAATAGGCCTCTTTTTACAAAACACCCTCGAGAAATTTCCGCACACGATTGCACCCAAGACATCAACTAGACACTCAATTACAATGATATTCTGGTTAGAATTGAAAACGAACATACGCATAATTCCAGTAGCTCGAATGTTCGAGCATATTGGAATCAGTTAAGCTAATGAGACCGTTAGATTAAAAAAAAAAAACTAGGTATCGCGAGTCTAGTCGCTGCAAGTTACAAATAAGGTATCACGTGGTAAGTTTTGTTACGCAATAGTGCACGTGCAATCGTTGCATCATTTTGTTCGGCTCACTGTGGCGAACCATATATCCCTTTGAATATTCCAAAAGATATTTCACTTCAATTTAAATTTCACTACTGCAAAAAGTTGGAGAATGCAGGAAATTATGCCACAGACGTGATCGGCGTTATGAAAGAGATGAAAATGAGGTTTTTGTGAGAGAAACTGAAGCTTTTATGCTCACAGATAGAAGATTAGAATTTAGACTGGATTTTATTGATCCTAAGCGGAAACGCGATCGGTAATACTGAAAGGCGGAAGATGGTCAGCGAGGAGACTTCGTTTGCCTAAGCAAACAGCCGCGTAACAATGGGCCAAGCAAGAAGGGCTCTGGCGGCGTGGTCTACGGTCCTGCAATACATTGAGACGGCGTTTTTTCTTTGCGGAAAGAGAAGAGTAGCAATCGAAGAGAGAGGGATCCAGTCCACAGCATGTTTAATGCATCGTTCAACATTTCCATGTCAAACATCGCTTTGACTCGCGGAATTTAAAACCGCTTCTTCAAGCTGTCTGCATGTAGAAATGAGTGTGCGTACTATATAAGTATACCGTATAAATATATATTCGCTCAAAGGTTATATGCGATTCCTCATTTTGAATTATTCACAAATCCATCAGCATCATTAAACTGGCTTGAGAAATCATTTATGGCGGCTTCCATTTAGAACAATTAATGAAACGAACGGTCCCGTTTAGGCGATATGAGGGCTCGACAAAAACTAGTCTCGAAGTAAGTCGCGGGTGATAGACGCGGAGCGGCAGCACGTGTGAGTTAATCGGTAGCTGGCCAGTGTCTCCGCGACGGATTCTAGACTAGGGGAAAAAATAAATCACAACGCGCCGACAAAAGCCGATGCAGAGGACCGGTGTTTTTGTCGCGTCGCCGAACCAAAACACATACATTTCCGCCATTTGAATACGCCGCGCGCGCATTAATTGCGCCAGGCGGCCAACTTTGATTTGATCGATCGCTCGAGTGGCCAGGCTAAACGGCATTTAAATACTTGGTAGGGAAAAAGTGCTCTTCTGAGAAGAGAGATGGTCTCGAGGGAAGGATGAATTCCGCCGAAGAGAAAAGGGCTCTTCTCACAGACATGGACGTAATTTACACACGACAGGACTACGCAGTCGAGTGACTGCGAAGATTACTTTTTAACAGGCGCCTACTGGTCCAGTTTATCGCGAAGCCCACTTCTTGCGAGGCCGCTGAAGCTGATAGCGCAGGAAAGATGAACCATTTATCAATCTCTCTAGGGCCAATATTAATGGTCCGCGACACCCCTGGTCCAGGCTCATAAAGCGCGCTGGGCTTATGGAAACGCGGACCGACACATCCTTCAAGATAGCCGATCGCACCTGTACGTCGCGGATTTCATTGAAACAGTGAAATATGGATCCAGAAGCCAACCAATAACACAGGCTAGCCAATGGACCTTCATATGTAGGAGGGAATCGAGCTGGAGAAGGGGTGACGTGAAATATTGGCTACATGGATTTCAACTATTATTGCCAAGTGTAAAACACGGCGACATTTGGCGCTAAATCGATCAGGGAATTGCGTGCCGGGTGGCGTACCGTTGTTTGCGACAGCAAAAACGTCACGTTACACCGGACAAACATCCACGGTTTCGTAATCATCTAGCCCTTTTCATATGTCACCCCTCTTCTAGCCTGGTCGAGCACTGATGTTCCATTCGGAATACCGAATCTCAAGATGCAATCGACTCTTAAATTGAATTTTCATTTACTTTATCACTGCCAAATATTCTTCCATCGACAGAACCATCTCTGAATCTCATGTGCAATCACACATGAGCGTAATATAAACACGCAAGGTGCGCCACGAAACTCCTCAATAATTGCTAACCGCCAATAAATCGCCTTTTGCAATTTCACTTTGCTCTACGCAATCCCGCACTTTAATTGTGAAATATAGATTTATCGGCTGAAGCGTCGATTTATGACTACGACTTATACTTGTTAAAGGTCTATTACAGGGGCATGTATACCTACAAAGGTCAAAAAATATTAATTTTTCTTAGTTTACATATGAAAATTATAATATTCATTACTGCAAGAATCATATTTCACTATTTCAGTTATCTGTGTAATGAATATGAACGTGCACAAAGTTGATTTATAATTGTGTCAAATATTTGAATAATTTTTGTCAATAAATTATTCTTAAATATCCAGTCACGTTGTTTTAATATAGATAACTAATAAAAAATAATTAATATAATTTTTGTAATATGAGAGAAAATAATGGAAGATATATAGACATCCTAGCACGCATATTACGAGATGTAAAAATAATTTTATGTATACACTAATTTGATTTAAATACGAGCAATTTAAATAATTATCATAATTATAATGGATTATAGTTATAAAAGCAGAGTATTTTTAATTCCGCAAATGAATACCTTCCGAGTGTGCCAAACACGCTAATAGACAGCGGATAGTTTAGAGGATATAAAAAGATGACATTTTTCGGTGGCTCGTTAGATCGTAACTGTTACGTTCTCACATCGCATTAAAAAGGCGTTCGACTAGCCGAACTTTTAATCAGAGCAAAATGCTATGAGGATTACATTTTCTAATATGTAATAAACGACGCGCTGTAATTAATGGACTGCGCGGCCTCGGGAAGAGTAAAATTTTTCAGATCATAATTTTAGATAGGCCGATACCGGCCTCGCGAGTGCCGGCGTGTAGGCAAATTGAGGTGAGATTGGAGGTCAGCTTTCTGCCAACCGTTAACGCATCTTGCGCTTGAGATATATACATGTACTGGGTGGTACACTCGGACGAGTGCACACCAATTAAGTGTTTAAGCGCACAGCGGGCGAGGCCGTTGCGATCGGCCAGAGACAAAAAATGCGTTGTGATAATCAACTGATGGAAAACGCCCGACGAATTTTTCTTCGGGCCCACACGGTATATATAAACACACGCCTGAGCTCTTCCGTCCATTACAAAACATCGTCATACACCGATTATTGTGCGATGAATGCTCCGCGCAACATTATCATTAAGCGCATCACTTGCCTCGTCGTAGATTACATTTATTAAGTACCGCGAGAGCGTATGGTCCCATCATAATTTGCATGGTCCGACGATCCAGAGCTGCGTCCAAATAATCGAATTCCGCGTGGGACGTGCGATACCAAAAGTAAATGCAACAACTTGGTCGCTGATTGGTGTTATTATCTTAATAGCCTTTTGCCAAAAATATTTGAATCTCCTCAGAGCGGTTGGAGCACCGAGCGTTTATATTATCCTATTTGTAATACTGATTCGTTTAACGTCACACACGCTGTGCCTAGTTGAACAACAAAAATGACCAAGTTTCAACTACGTCTTGTTCGAAAAAAGCCCACACCGTTATTAACAGTGACTGTATAAAATGAGATTCGTTGGACTATGATGGAACCACCCGGTAGGTGGAATCGTGCGAAGAAGCGCGTAATACCAAGGAATTGCGATGGACCGACTAACGTGATTATTATAAAGTCAATACGTTGCTAACTCATCAGCCGACTCCGCCCTCTAACAGCCTGGTAATATGCACCGGCCAAGAAGTCAGTTATGCTATATCAGTGCCCGTACTCGCTCGAATAGCCTTGCATCCTCGTCTGCCTGCCTGCGCACATTTCGTGGTTCTCGCTCGCAGGCGTTCTCGTACTGTCGCGGATATGCCTGGCGCTCGTATCCCAAGCGCGCAACCCACGTTTTTCCACGTACTTGTATTCATACAGCTCGAGCGTATGTCGGATGCACCAGTCGCGTACTTATAAACGCAGTCAAAGGTTACACAAATAATTAACAGCTAGCCGCGCGCGGACGGATCAAAACAGATTTACACAAATTCGATTTCCCGGGTTCATCAATTTGTTTCCAGTTTATTGGTCTTTGTAATTGAATTTTGATATTCATGCCTCGAATTTGCGAGTTATATATCCTACTTATGGCATTGCATTAATCGCTAGAATAAAGCGAAAACTGGATTTTCCTGCTACGTCATGCGCTGAATTAATAAGATTAGCGTTAATTACTAACAAAGTTGAATCCCAAAGCTTGCAGGCGGAATTATGACAGACGATTAACCTGCACTGACCTCACCTAATTTAGTAGTTAACAGTATCTCTCGGTACATAAAAATTCAAATTAGTAAGCTGCGATGCTCTCTTCATTTTCTACAAATCGCAATAAATCCTTTCTATTAACATTCCTCTCGAAGAATGTCAATTTCTAACGATTTATCGACCTCTTCATTTGACACTCCTCATCATTAAATTCTTTTTTATATATAAAACTGATCGTACAATTATTTCATTCAAAAAACTGCACCGCAATTAAATTGAATTTAGTATATACGAAGGGTATAAAAATAATAAATATTTTTCTAAATCAATTGATGCTTACATTTACTACATCATTTATCTCACACATACTATAAAGACTTCTACAAGTGTTTTTAGTTGGAGAAATGCGTATTTCCCCAATATGGCAAATTCAATGCTAAACCTCAAATGCGGGTACTGAAAAACAGTTGGAGAAGACGCAACTTCTACATTACTCGTAAGACAAATTATAGTACTCAAGTTTTGAGAGAAATTGTCGTTTAACGTAAAAGGGTATGGCGTAACGAGCGAAGCGAGTTATGCCACCCCCTTAAAGTGAAACACCAATTTCTCTCACTAGTTGAATATCATAATATTATTATATATAATCAAACTGCGCTATCTTATTCTGTTTAATATAACTCAACTAAAGTTCAAGCCGTTCC
>JABFQD010000448.1:0-26243 GCA_022817045.1 Psix sp. ZL-2020
TCGACAAATGAATAATAATAACAATTTCAATTAATTTCGTTTTATATATATATATATATATTTTTTTTTTTGTTTTGACAAACATCATTTAAGTGCTATCAAACTATCAATGGCAAAAATGGCAAAAGATTACAAGGTCAAACCATTTAAGACACGTCTATATTAATAAGGTTTTATCATTTAATAATTGTGCATTTTGTAATTCCAATTTGTTCGTTTTGTTTAAACGTTATCATGATTCGCAGAATTAAATGAATTGTATTTAATTTTATCGTTAGATAAAATAGGATAAAAAAAGGAGATATAAAAAGGATATTTATATCTCCGGATAAGAAACGTATCAGGTCTTGACAAGTTTGAAAGATTTGTTCAAACATGTCTATGTATGAGAATATCCGTTTTCGTAGCTGTTAAATCGTTCAAATTTGTATCAAACAATTGTTTTAATTTCTCTTTCATATGTTTGTTTCAGATTGAATAATTATTGCATAGGAAATGGTGCAAGAACTTACTTTCATTAGATGCGGAGGCAAGGATGCTTGTGTTCTTATGTATGAGCGAACAAGTTTGAGTTGAGTTCTCACAGCTTTCAGAATTTGGTGTATTATATGGTAATGGAGATGATGTCGATTTCTCATCTCGTGCTCAATCGAAGAATGGAAACCACAAGAATGCATCCAAGTATCCAACTTCATATTGTCTAATGCGCCCATGTTAATTGGCGCAGCGTACATTTGGCTTAAATTGATTAAAAGTATCAAGCTGATTAGGCTCGCAATTTTTGTAAAGGGATCTGAAACAAAAAAGGAACAGCGCGATTAAAAAGATGGTGAAAACTTTTCGAGAATCTTAAGACTTAAGACTCTAAAAACAAGTAGAGGCTGAACTACACTCTTAAAAATACATTTCGGAAGATGAGATGCGAGATGAGTGCAATTGTTGGGACATGCAAATTTGATACTCGACTAGTTTTATGTTTCTGCTGAGCCGCGTACCTTTTTTGTTGTGAGAACCAAATTTCTAAGCTTTCAACAGACTTGCATCTGTCCATTTCGCAAATTAAATCATATACTGATGATTTGAAAAGGATTTTGCTCTCTGTTGATTATTAACTTTAGTTCTTAATTTGTTATCAGAAGTATACTATTTGAATATGATTATTTAGTGATTTGCTCTTCGGTTTTTGGATCTAGCCAATGAGAAGTTAGGTCAAGTTTGTAGATACGTTTCAGATGATATTTTAAAATAAAGTTTGATTTCAAGAAATTTGTCTATAGCGTTTTGAGACAAAACCACATGAACTGGAAGATTGGAATAAGTTAGAGTGACGTAATTAAACAATAATATAGGTAAAACTGGATAGTAAGGAGTCGCAAAAGTGTAAAATACGTACACGTAGAACTACAGTTACATTGTGCTTATTTAAGCAGGTGCATATTCATAATACAAAATGAACATTGGACTGTAATTTTTATCGCGTTTATGTAACGTGATAAAATGAAGTGGAAAAGGAGACATTGATGGCGGTAAATGTATATCCGGTGTCGTAAATTTGGACTTAACCACCAATATTGACTGTGCAAAATGACCGAAAAATCGCCTTGAGATACTTTTTCGTCCGGTTATAAAGTGTATATTTTATTGCACCCAAACATACACATATGGACCTTGAAAATTATCCAATTTTTCGCTTCATTGCCATTTGATCGTATTTTAAATTAATTTATGATTTGTTTTGTATGATTTTGAGGAGCTGGCGGATGACAACAAAGTGCGCGCGACATACTTGGAATGTTGGCAGATTTTATTTGGCAAAACGGAACAGACACGTTAAAGCAAGAGGGGCTCTTCCGACTTTCACATTCAATGTGTCTCGTATACAGGTAATACACGCGTATTTACCATGCGCGTTGCACCCACGCGTCAATTTAACAGCATCCAATCACCGCCCTCGCAGTAGGAAATGGGTTGCAAATCGGAGAGTCGGGATTTATTGCACAATTAAATGTTTCAGCTTACGACTTCCTCCGCAATTCATCGTAAAGCGTACTCAGGAAGCGTAGGCTTTACACTTTTTATAATTCAATGTATTCTAATTTCGTTGAGATGTTCTGTTCTATCAGTTTTGCGAAAGAAAGGCTCGCTCAAACTGCACCGAAGATAATATTTGACCTTCGTTGTCAAAATGTTGTCGTTTGTTTTGAAAAGAGATTACCATTCCGCCGCAGTTGACTGAGGAACTTCTTTTATGCTCGATATATGTAAATAACTTTCTCTTCGGATCAATAACATTTGTACTATGTAATTAATAATAAATTCACACTCGCGTCGTGTTTGTTCATTCAGATATCAATTTTTTGATGAAGCACACGTAAGAGGAACTAATTATAGCCACGTGATGGCATAGCGTGTAATTAAGACTGGGTTGTAATTAGGCGTGATTTTGTTTGTTTTATATATATGGGAGTAGTATGCGATATTTACGTTTGCAGTGATAAGTTGTGATTAAATTTGATTTTACTAAGTGCCAGCAATGAATTTGATTAAGACCACCTAGCGAGTCAATTAACACTTGCTAATAGGCCAAGCGTTTACATGGATAAATTAGTTCAGTAGTGGTATGAGTTATCGTTCGCCAAGTAGCGATTCGTTACGATCATATATACTCGATTCAGTCCAGTAATTCAAACATCAGTCGCGCATGAACGATCACACATGATGTCTTTTCTACTGCTATCAATTAATTAACTAGATCATTCTTTTAACTTGATTTATCCACGCGTGTATTTATACAAATACCGTTAGCTCCAGCCGAAACAATTGTCTTCTCGAAAAATGTGCTTTTTCTTTTTTATGCAAATGTCAGATTTAACGAGAATGCCAAATTGAAAAGTGTCACTCAAGACAAAGACACTTAGATAATACATTCTATTTTCGTCAACTATTCTAGAGTAACACAAGTGGTTGTTCAGAGCATTGAAAGCATAAACGCACTTTATTAATCTTATTTCATTTTTTGTGGGCTCTTCAAAGTCTTTCCGTGATTTACGACCTCAGCCATCCTAACTTGCGGCGGACTTTATACCAAGATCGCGTATAGTCACTGTGGTAAAAAAAATTAAGTTCCTTTAAAAATGTTGTTGAAGAGCATAACATTAGGGTGAAGGTAATTTTATGATTTATTGGCTTCAAAAAAGGGAAGGTGGAAAAAAAAGAAAGATTATTGATACAAAAGTCATTATTATATCTGATTCTATTCAGCCCAAATTGAAACTAATCTGGTTTTTAATGAAATGGCTGATAAATTAAAATATATTCTATTCATGGAGCTATTTTGAATGTAGCCATAAATTGAGCTGAATTTGAATTGGAAAAATGTGTTCGATGAATAGACTCGAAGGAAATGTGTTTAATGACAATTGTTTGTCCAAAATGATTTGAAGGAAACGAAACGAACAGTTTTTTTGTGTGTGTCAATATTTGAGTTTGCTGTAACTCTTGCGTTTATTATAGCCCTTTATGTTGAGTAGAAATCATGAATGGTCTTGTATTGCGCGCAGTTATAATAATGAATTTGTCAGTTTTTATTTGTCGTCTATATGCGAAAGCTCTCGGAATATGTAATGTTGATCCTTGTTTAAAACTAATTATGCATAATGTGAAATGTGACAAAATGTTTGGTGTAATGAAATTTGAAATAAGACTGTTTGATGAATTCAACTTTTATGCAAGGGATAGCAATGAAATGGCAACTTTACATAACGAAAAGCAAAATGACATAATGAGAGCCAAAATACTGATCATTTGGATTGTAATAAATAATAATTTTCGAAATGTTGAAGTGTTGCATTGTTAGAGTCACCTTTGTGTTACAATTACCTAAGTTGACCCTATATAATGACTGTTACCCAATAGTAATTTTTGTAATAAAAATAATTGCTACTTCGCGCAGAAACGTAAAACAGGAATATCTGAGTGTTTTATTTGGAGGAATTATATATGTGAAGAAAATTGACATATTTAAAGTGAGAATCACGAACACTTTTATATCATTACATTTATTTTTCGAAATATTTGTATGTAATACTTCATAAATTTAATCACAGCATGCTCATGCCGCCCTTAATGACGCGGGTCATTAAGACGACTCGTTACAGCAAGCTGCGTGTGGCTAATAATCAAATAACCAACAAATCATATTTAGCAAAAAACAAGTCACGAATCCGTATTCCTATCATCGGCCGATCCGTCGTTCTTTGTACATTCAAATAAGTCTATGTAAAATTTACTTGCAAATTATGGTAAAAATAAAATGTGTAAACATGTAATTATGCATGAAACAATCAGTAACCATGAAAAGGCCAATGTTAACGTTGTAGCTGGTGTCTAAACAAAAATGATTGTAATCAACATTTTGTTTGAAATCATTGCCAACGCGCTCTTTTTTGGACCTTATGAACAATGGAACATTAGGTCTGGCGCATTTTTGCCTCTCCACTATTTGGAGTTTGGTTTCCTTTTTACAAACTTCTTTAGCGGACAGATTCCAACAGTCAATGTTTAATCGTACGATACACGTAGTCTACATTCGAGAAACCCGATCATGCATGTAAATGACTGATTCCATAATGCATTGAACTAGAAAAAGGGAGAGATGATTGCTTGCTTTTGTTTATGAGATGGTTACATCAATCGGTTAGTATAGGACAAATAGAAACATGTTTACTTGATTGCAATATCGCGGTGAAAAAGATGTTATCAATTACCACGAACTCCTTTTTTTCCTAGTCAAACATTCAAATTTGTTCACACTTCTGACTACGTGTTATTTGGATGATATGGTGCTCAGTTAACAACGTAATATGCAATTAAAACTGAAAATAGTCTTTAAACATATTTTGCGAAGAAAGAAAAAAGTAATAGCACAAATTAAGAGGTTTTGCGAGAGCACACATTTTTGAACAAGAAGTCAAAATGATTAGCATGTTGAGGGATAAATTGAACTTCTGGCATATCGCATTTTAACCGATTTAGGCTTTGATTTGCCTTTAATCATAGTAATTATGTTTATTTTGTAGCTGTTGCTAAAACCACTGTGATTTTTCTATTATTGATTTGTTCAAAGCAAAAGGGCCCGCAAAAACATTGACTAAAGACAAATAAATTAGCTTTCTAAACAAATCTTCAAACAGTGAATGAATTTGACTTGTTGAAGAATGCTAACACAGATATTCAGTAGCTGTTATGTTAGTATCTGCGTTATTGATATCGTGTGTGCTGGATGAATTTCTTAGAAATGACATAGGGTATGTACTTATCGAGGAATATACGTATTTTAATGACAAGTTATCTCGGCATAAGTGTAAATATTCTGCGAAAATCTTCCAGTCAAAGGAAGAGATCAGCCTAAAATGGCGTGCGCAAGGATGAAGTGTCATGCCGCGTGTCATTTTTATTAGCTTTTACACTGCATTTTTTGCACTTTTCTGCATAAGTAGATATTGCATTGCAATTACTTACACATTCGCAAGAATAAGTCGATACAACAGGAGCTCTTTTTTGTCATGATAAAAAGCATTAAAAAGCCCTTTACTATCGTCAAGCTTTTTGAAACTTAGCTTTTGGAAAAGTTGCAAATTGGGCTGATTGGACAACTGGAGTGAACTATTGATTTGACTATTAGAAGATAAAAAGCAGATGAAGAATGAAATGCAACTGCTGAATTGGAAGGTTTTGCAAGGATATTAAGTGTACAAGCTGAAGATATATTCATCCGTGGGTAAGCGTTGATTAGTTAAGAACAAAAGTTTTTCGCGGCCGAGTTTTGGTGTACGGTAAGTTTTTTAGGTGCCAAAGGGAATGGTCATTTTGTCGGCAGAAGCGAGAAGGCAGGCTTTCGTTTTTTGTTCGCATTTTGTTGTTTTGGTGTATCGGAAGACGAAGATTGTTGGTTTTGCAACGTGGTCGGTGCCCTCGGGGCGGCACGATGCTTTCTGGGAACAGGTTGGGGTCCGCTTGACCGGGAGCAGTGATTGCGTGGTGATTAGCCTCCGCCTTCAACTCTCTTTCAATCGAATGTGAAAAGGCAAGAGGAGCGACGCCGGAATAGCGAGCAAAAAATATTACGAAACGCGGATAAATCTGACGACCTAATGATAAGTCTAGCGGATCTAGCCCTGGCGGCCGTTAAAGTCTCTTCCGAGGTCCGAATCGAGAGCATGAAATAAGCCTATAATCGGATATATTCGTGGCAATTTTTCGCGTCGACAATTTGGTCTTTGGACACTAATAAGAGCAAATCAAAAGTTGCGACCAAATGAAAAGGATATGCTTGGAACTGAATCAGGTTTCGCAAATAGAAGCATGTCTCCTGGCTAATAGTACAATCCGGATTTGATGGGTGAGATGCGTCACGTACGTGGGTCGCGGTTGCGCACAGCCAAAGGTGACGCTAAAACAAAGCTTAGTGAAGAAATAAAGGACACAATGAGGATTCGGGAGTGAAGATTTAGCGCGGGACTACTTTCTCCCGCTAGACGACTGATGTTTAATTATGTCGCTGGTTCGCACTTATTCTGCTTCACAAATGCACGTGACGTTCACAAAGGTATGTGGGACGATATGGCACTCGCAGTCTTTTTTGTCTCTCCGTCTGGGTGCTTTTTCTTCTTTTCATATGAGCACAACGATGTAAGCAGTCGAGCGTTGGGATACGCTGCTCATCTCGCACGATAACGCTTGGCTGAGATGCCCGGTGGGTCGCTCGCTTATATGAACGAACGACCGGCCGGGTTATGTGTGGCTCGCCACGTAAATGCAGTGGTACCTGGAGGTCTGCGGAACAACAGTGCAGAGGCGTACAGGCTTTCACCTTCCGATAAAGGAAGATGGACCGGAACTGCTCGCGAGCGCGTTTCTTAGTCCGCCTCGCATTTTAAATGGCTCCGATTGTGTGCATTAATGCCGCCCGCATTACGAATTATATATGAATATGATACCGTGGCTACATTCGTTCAGCAATTTACGCCTGGGATTAACAATTGTCCCAGCATGATTCATCCTCGATGCAATTTCAGCCTGCACTTTCCGCGTTAGTTGCAGCGTCTGCCGAACGTCTTTGCATTTCAGCTTGTTTCAGGACTTTTGCCAACTCTGACTCATATCCCTTCTCATCCCCTCCTCCTAGCTCGCGCTGCTCATATTAAGCGCCAGTGTCAGCAAAACCCGTCCCGCTCTTGAAGGATAATTCTTTCCATGGTGCTTTTCCATTTCCCATTAAGTCAATCCCATCTCCAATGATTGTATTCTTTCGTTATTGCTTTGTTTCCTTTTTCAACCAAACCACGCACATTTTGTCCCTTCAATGCAAGGACGCGACTAATAAAGATAACGTCATCGGTTTTTAAGTGAAACAATTAATTTTAATGAGAAGCAAAAATGAAGCGGACAGTCGAGTTTTGCCATCGCCAACCACTCTTGGTACACTGACCCGTTAATGCATTAACATTGACATTATAGCTCACCAATGACGTTTGTCTATTCTCTCCTCGCTTACGATTACATGCAATACACCCATTGTGTTAGCTATCATTTCATCTGACAAATACTCTGCTCCACTCATAAATCTTGGCTCTGTGTGAAACTACTGGCCACGCGTTGATTAATTCCGGATAATGGTATTAAATGCTAGCTAATACAATGAAATTTGATAATAAAATGTTGCCAATGTGACATAACAATTTATATCGTTGAACCTAAAGTTCGTATTTTCTACGCTCATTATCGCAAAGTCCTGAGAAAGGAAACGCTCCGCGTTCGTTCCTTTACATCTCAATTCATTTCTGACTTTGACTGCTTTATAACGAATTCGCAGACAATTCGTTTGCTTTGTATCCAGCTCAAAAATATGAATCCTTTTTCCGTTTGTCATAATCCAACGTGCATACTTGACTCACAATTCAATATAACGTGTTTTCAATTTTTAGATTCTTCTCTCAAAGGTTATCGTTTACTTTATACCTCTGACAACTTACTAACTTACTAATTCCTTCTTCTTCTTCTTATTGTTATTATTATCACTGCACAACCATAACTTTCAGTTGGAAATTGTCTTTGTATAGTCAACCTATATCTTCATAACAGTCACAATTTAGTGTCCTCGACAAGTATTTTAACGTTGACACTTTGATGTAAAACCGTTTTAAGCCAATCATATTTGACACCTTTCAATGAAAGCGAGCGATACATATGACGTATGAATAATTAATCGATTACTTAACGTTGAATTACTTTGTTATTCAACACGACCAGCGGCGCGGCTTTTCGTTGCCATTAAATCGTGACGTCATGGATGCACCAGACAGATTAGCGGTAGTGTGCGCGTTCGGATTTACATTTTGTCTGGCATGTTAACTTGTTGAATCGAATAGTTTACTTGCTCTCATGTGTTCGATCTCATGCATACACGCATATCTTCACAGTCTGATACTTATTCAAAATTGAAACTGCATTAGCGTTCTTTTTTCTCATGCTTCTTTTCCTAGCAACTTTATTTTCGTATGCTTTTTCACATAACAAAAATAACACAGTATAATTTTACACTGCCAGTAATCCCTCTATTCAACCATCTTATGTTACTCTGTTGAAATCACATTCGGCTACTCTCTCTCTCTCTCTCTCTCTCTCTCTCTCTCTCTCTCTCTCTCTCTCTCTCGTGAGACAAATTTCATTGCTATAATTTTGCAAAATATTTCGCAATAGTTACTTTTTGACGAATTGTTTGAACATATTAGAAACCTCCAAGGTTACATCCAAAAGAGAATGTTTAATCATCATCAGTATCAATGTCATCGTTAGCAGCATCATCGTTTTGATGCCTTTTATCGTTGTGTTTTCCTTCTCCTTCGTTCATCAGTTTTGATATTCTTATCTTTGTTCTCTTATATTATATTATGCATTCATAACTGTCATCTGCTTCTCGAATTATATCAAGGGCATTCCGCACCTCGCAGAGATCCTCGGGAGTATATAAATCAACACGTGCAATATGTGCTCGTTAATGCATATTATATGTATCTGTAACCTCGTGGTATTCCAAAGATATGGATCACTGATGTCATACTGACGTCATCCATCGTTTATATCTCGTCGTGACAGACCTGCATTCGCATCAATGTTAGCGTGATCTGTTGTGACGTATACGCATAAAGATACCGCAGTACAACGGTATAGAAAGTGCATAGCCACGTTTTTTCAATCTATTCTTATATTCGAAAAAAGCTGCGTCTTTCGATTGGCTGAATGTGGTCAACGAAAATTTGTTATCACGCCAAATGGGTCTAACCTAAAAAGGATGTTATTTGCAGGCTGTTAAAGAATTGATTGACGCGCAAGTTTGTGCGCATCACAAATTTCGATGCGCACAACTGCGCGCAGTACGAATTTTGTTGGCGAGAGCTAACTAGTTATTGTAATGCTTTGATAGATGGTGCTATACGTTTTAAAGCGCTGGTTATTGTGATTCATTTGTAGAGGGCGCAACGAATTCGGGCAAGAATGAAAAGTTATTTGCGTACATTAAAATCATTTCAGACAATGTTTCTAAAAGATTATGCACAGTTGAATAACGGTTGTTGTCGCAAATATTAATCATTCTTGACTTCTCTCTTTTCCCTGCGTAATGATTTCATAACGTAGTGCGTAAATGGATTGTCACATGTCTTGATAAAACTCCTCCCTCTTACAAGGGAATGTGTTTCATGAATGCAGCTCGGCTACGCGAGAGACAGAAACAGAGAAAAAGCGATTTTCAATGAACGTTATCCTCTGAAACGATGATGTTGCAGGCTCACTCGTTATTTTGATGCAAATTCCGCGTTCACTATTTTCACGTATTCCCACGCTCGATTTTCTAGTTTAATTTTGTGCTTCGGGCAAAGTGATATCTAAGTTATGATTTTTGCAAATCGATGAACATTGCGGGATATAATGCTCAGTGTATTTATTAATGAGTGAATAATCATACAAGTATGTTGGCATTCGATCATGCAAAAATGTTACGTTCATACGGAAGTATGAATATATTATGTCAAAATCATATACAAACAGGGAGACGATTTTTAATCGTCCCACGATTTCAGCTTGCGCCGTGCCAACGCAGATGTCAATAACCGGAATTGCAATAATTCTTTTCCGATAGTGATTCAACAATGCTTTAAGGCATTTGAGGAAAAAGTGAGATAGTGTTTGAGTAACATTCTGCCTCGAATTTATAAACGCGGATGTGAATCTCAAATTTAATGTGAGAGACCAGCACAGAGCGCAAAGGTCAGGCAAACAACAAAAGCATTGCTAACGAAATTGCCTTAATAAATCTTGTTCATTTTGGATTGTTTTTTGTCGATCTCAATGTGAAGCCAAATAAGTTTTCTATCGGACGTTATTATGACAACCAGAGAATCGAGCATCAAATTAATGCAAATTCTTATTGATGAATTATGTATGCATTTTTTCGACTATTAGAAACAATTTGTCGTGGCGAAGAAAAGTATTAAATAATTCATATTTTAATCTATGAAATCATATATCTGTATTCATTATTCATAGAGCATTTATTGTTCACATCAACCACATCGATTAATCAGTGTCAACAAGCTATGTGCATTTAGAACCTTTTTACTATAATGCGCTTGTTATCTGTTCGTAAAAGTTAGCCATGCATTATACACATCCTTGGATCAATCATCGGAGTAAGTTTCACTGATTACTAACTCACTCTGCGCCTATCTGATATATTTTGTCATATCACTGAAATCTATTATTTGCCGTCGAGAGCGAACGTATCCAAAAGTATGCAACGTCCTGTACTCTCAAATTCGCACTTTTATTGTCTTTCGAGCTGCATTTTGATGTCCCGAGTTGGCATGTAAATCAAACATTGAACGAAATTTGCCGTCTGATATATCGTTTATGCTGCGAGATAAACGTGACTTATTCGATTGAAACAAATAATTATATCCTAGGAATGATCAAAGTTCTGTGATACAGTGGCAGTAAATAATAACGATCATTGATGGTTAGCAGATTGGCCAATACGTTTATGTCGTGTACATACCTCCTTATGCATCGCATATACATGCTCATATCGTGGGTGTCGTCAGAGCGATGCCTGACCACGGTTAACTTTGATTCATTGCGAACGTCACACGTGGGTCAACGATCCACCGATTTGCTACGTAATTATATATATTTGAGTTTGCTCGGGCATTACAATCTCGCTACAATTTTTACGCTTCTGACAACTTGTGTAAACGGCAATTTCATCTCATTCCATTATGGCTTCTAGTTTTCGTTTTTCCACTTCTCAAGGTTATTCAATTGTGTCAAATATGCCGTTTAATAAGTTGACTCGAATTCAATAAATGTGATGATGAGTCAGATACTGAGGTGAAAAAGACAAATGAACGGATTGTATGTTAAGAACGTGGGGGCACCATGGTGACAAATAAGCGTTAGACGTTTGTCGAGGTATCGAGGTTTATGACATTTTGCCGATTGCGTGGCTATTTATGTTTCTTTCACGTTCCATCATAAGCGTACTCAATAATTAAAATATTAACATCTTCATACAAATTGTTGTGTCATCAGTTAAGGGCAAATGACTCGTAATTTAATTTTAAATATGATCAAGCTGCCCGTGCGCGCCTCGAGTTTTGCCATTTTTATTCTGCCGCTAATTTATTGATTGCCGGCTCAATGGACGTACTTCTGAATGATTCCATTAATTCATATTTGCGGTATTTCAATTCATTGTTAATACTTTTTTAATAGACTGGATGAAAATAAAAGTCCAAGCGGACAATCGAAATGCAAGGAAATCTCACAATTCTCAAGTTTCTCACCTACGCGAAAAAACGGCGCTATAATTTATATTAATTTCAGTTTTATTAGTCCACTGTTTCCATACCTGTAGTTACTGTCTATGTTATCTGTCATCACAAGATTAATGCTTGATAATAATAGCATTATAGATATATCTGTATATTAACGTCAATAAAATGCACTCTTTCGTATAGATCAAAGTTTCACAAAGACAAGTACTTGATACCTTTTTAATACTTTGCTTTTTTGCCCATACAAACAAGCCTCAGTTTAGCCTTCAATTTCATCAAATTGTAGGCTTTAAAAAAAGGAGAATGGAGTAAAAAACAAGCAACTTCTTTGTATGCTGAACACAAATGAATCATTTTTACGCGCATAATTAGTGGTGAAAAAACGCGATATAAGTGTCGCATTGTCGCAGACAAAAACATTGTACGAGCAGCTCACGACAACATGTAATTCATCATGTTTTTGAAATAATGTCTGCCCTGATATCTCCGATCGCCTGGTTAAACATCATTATCTCTTTATTATGGCTAACGCATAAGTCGAGCATGAATAAATGTAGTCCTTATATTGCTTATAAGGCCTTAGGTAAAGAATAGTAATCAACGATAGTCCATTGGATAGCATCAGGTGGTGCAAACTCAACATCCATGTGCACCCCCGTGATTTAACTTAGCTTACGACTTGATTCCGAGGTGATTAATGGATTTCTTGACTTGTGTGTAATTTTGTTTCAAAAACCTTTTAAACTTTTTTCCTTGATCAAATTAGATAGCACACAAGTTAAGTTATTGTCCATTTACGAATAATCCAAAAGTCAACACTCTCGAATTTGCCGTTGAATAATGATCATTTCTTTTTTTCAACAAACTAATTAACAACATAATTAGCGATTTGTACTTTTTGGCCAATTGAATCAAAATAGAGGCAATGCGGTTTTTAATATTGCTGTTTGCCAACAATAAGTGTTTTCATTTTACTGAATATTCAGAGATCATGTTTCCTTCGGAATAAGTGTTTTTGTGGACGAATTATATTCTAAAGATAATTTGAAGGAATTACGCGTTCAAGGTAGATGTTAGATCCTTGAAAATGTTAATAAGTGTTTAACATTGTATAATCAATGGGTGATTTTTATGTTACAAGAAACTATGAATGAATCGTAAAAAGTAATTGCAACGGATGATTTTCATAATTTATATCTAAACAAGTGATTTCTCAAGTTAATCTTTCATAATTTATGGGCTTTGTGTGAAGCCTTTAAAAAATGCAATAAAAAAGAAACGAGATTTTATGTTAAAACGTGATTTCATATTTGGGCAACTCGACTCAATTTGGATTTATATCATTTTGCTGGATAAAATATATCGATTGAAGTGAAGCATATGGCATCTCGTTTTGCGAGTTGCTTATTAGAAAGATAGTTACTAGAAAGGTTTTTATTACGGGTGATTACGAAAAGTGGCTATGAGATAAGACGTAACAAAATGAGATGCTGAAAAGCACTGTTTCTAAGCTAAATTGGACACGCGCGATTGTTGTTTTCTCAAGACTTTTGTTTGATTTGGTAAAGAAGTTTCTCTTAAACTAAAGTGTTGGGTTTTAGTTGCTGTCAAGAGTAAGATTGGTAGAAATGTCACGGGATTTACAAAACTATTGTAAAGAGCGTTTAGAATAAAAGTGAAGGTGGAAAAATAAGATTTATCGCAATTTTATTGTTCGATTGAGCGCGCGTTTATGTACTTCTTATAGATGACAGCATAATCGTACGGAGCGTACTAAACTGACTATTCTCTGAGCATCAATGACCAATAAATTGGCAAAATTATGAACCAATGGGCAGCGACTACAAAGAGTTCAGTTCTGTGACGTTTTCAGTTTTCCGGTAATAAAATAGACTGGCCGATTAATAGCGCGAGTTCGAGCGAAACAAAAATAATTGAATATGAGACGAAGGCGCGTCTTTTTTTCGTTGCCTTTTTAGTGTTGCCTTCGTGTATTCAGCAATAAGAAAGGTAGTCTGGAGAATGATCGAGATTGCCAGAAGAGTTGGATGCAATATTCCGTCTCTTTCTTCAAAGTCTTGAGAAGTTTTCAAGTCGATGTCAGGAGAAGAACGGTAGTCAGGAGAACTCGTCAGAAGCAGACAGGAATGTATGAAATTGAATTTATTTCGAGCCCAGTTTGTCTCGCGGCAAAGAAAAGCCTCGAGGGCAGTTGCTTGTAAGTAAGCACGATTAACAAATTGGTGCAAAAAGTAAACCGAGGCCTCATCTCCCTTGGCCTTCGATAATAGACGATCGTTCCACTACTCGTATACAATCACTGTCGTATTACAACTAACGTGTAACCCGCTTGTCAACGTTTCTCACTCTCACCCATACCTTGTTAACGTTAGGGGATGCGTCCTCAAAAAACTCCACCATTTTCTTTCTCTCTTCATGTCCATTTTTTCTCCCTTCTCCCGCCATTTTATAACTTTTGTCTCACCCATTGAGTCCAATATCGAAATAAATGCATTAGTCCGCCGATGATAATCGCAAATAAACAAGTCATTTTTTCGTTGCTCGTTGGAAAAACATTCCTCTAATTAAGCTCTAATAATCAGGCTTATTAAATGACAACGAATGCTTGCTCAGCATCAGAACAACGAAATTGACGTCAATCCGTAAATGATTGAAAAATTGTGTTTCTATTTTCTTCCTTCATTGATTGTACGAAACTAAATTAAGAATTGCGAGGAAAAAATAACGCGTCAATTGAAAAGGATTCTGTCCGTCTTGGAAACGGTATCCTATATGAAACGCAATTACTTCGGACGCAATCGAAGCTTTGTCATTATGACGCGCTGCAGCATCTTTGAAAACAAAAACTCGATAGCAGATTCAAAGCGATGAATTATTCATTCGCGGGAAAAACTAGAATTTCGCGCAGCCGACGTCAAGTCGCTACAAATTAGTGAATTCCAGCGATAATGACGTATTTTTAATTACGACCGTCATCAAGAAAAGAGCGACTGGCGATTTCGCATTGCGGCAATTAACCGATTTTGTAATGACTTACTCATAATTAAAAGAGTGTCCAGCATATTTCGGTGCTGTACGAAGAATTAACTCGCTTTTAATCTTATTCCTGGTACTAAAGTGGGGTAATGTGATACACTGGGTTAATGTATCATTTCACCCTGCATTTAGATCAAATTTCGTTGTATTTCGATAAACTCAACTATTTATAAATGTCAGAACATTAGATTACGTTATGAAAATGACGATGTTTCATGCAAACTGGCTCATTTGCTTCATTCACATTTGTAATTGAAAAATGAATTCAACTGATAAAACCCCTTTTATTTCCAGCACTTAGAACTATTGGCTTATTTTTCAATAAAGGCTTGATTGTTTTAAAGTAAGTTCCAATGTATTTTTGTATGAATAAATCAGTTACTTAAAGCCGGCGAAATAACTTTAACAGTGCTGTTTTACGATGTACCCAAAAGCTTATTTATCGTTACGTTTCATGATGAGGAAGAAAAAAGTAGTGTTCAAATATGTATGTGTATGACTAAACAGCGTGGAAGCAAGAATAAAAGAAACGAAAAGTAGTTGAGGAATGAAAAGATTGTCCACGAAATGCATTGATTGTAACAGCTGAGCAACGATGTTCGAAAATAAAGGATTTTTATTTTATGTATCAAATTTCACGGATGTTATCGAAACGGATAACGACCCAAACTTCGTTGTTAATCATCTTTTCGAACTTCGTGAATCACGACTTAATTTCAATTTCAGGACAAATTAATTGGTGTTGTTACTGCAAACGAAAACACATCTTTCATTGTCGCACGTGGATGTTTGCTTCGTTGATTTCAAGATTTTCAAAAGTTTCTTTTCGCTGCGTGGGAGACGGTTAATAAAGCTTGCTTGCGTTCAAAAAATGGGTCACCATACAATATTGCTTGCAAACATTAATGCCATAATAGAACAAACGATCTTAATCATTTGGTCTTCAAAGATATTTGATTTAATTGAATTGTTCATTACTGAATGTAACCTTTTTGATATTCGTGATAAAATATACACATGAAACCAATATCAGGCTCGGAAGCACTATTCATTTGGAAATAATCTTATTATAACACACTCTGTACACCCATGACATGAATAATTATGAAATACCTACTACTACGATAATCGTCCGATATTTGATACTCAGTTTTAGCTACACTCCAACACTAATACAATCATTACAATGCCCACCGTCATGGCGGACAAACATTCCTTTGATTGTTTTATAAAAGCTGTTGTAAGTCTTCTATAAAATCCCATCTAACTCACTTTACTTTATAGTCTTCTCGTACTTAATGCAACCGACAAAATATTATTTGAGTCTCCACACTTTATTCACTCTGCGAGGAATGAAGTATATGTAATAGTATATTGTCCACCAAGGGAGGGAAATGTACGGTTACCAGCGAGTGCAAATTTTATTCTCGCCAGTGAGAATTCGCCAATGATCGTATGTCTTACTTGCATGGTGCGTGCTATATCTTACGCTATAAATGTCATAAGATAGCGTTTCATTCTTCAGAGAGTTAAGCTGTCTTTCGTAGTATATGTGTGTCCCAAAATATGAACTTTTTGAATGCACAATATGTTGGTATTTGAGTCGTGTTCTTCTGTAAGAGTTACTAGCTTTGTAATAAATGTTCATGGCAATTGAATTTGTTGCAATACTCAGACATCAAATTATTTCCAACTTTTTTTATGTCCAATTTGTGTTCCATAAATAATATATTAGATAAATTTGGTAGAAAATAATGTGATTTGGAAAATACTTCGTTTATTTTGGTGCATTTTGGAAGAATTTTGTTGAGCAAGGCTACAAAACAAAAGGTAAATTGAAAAAAGATTGGTTCATTTCTAAATGAAACCCGAAATTAGTTTCCGGTCATTGAAAAATTTGAATAATATACGCGGGTCATTTCTGCATTCATAAATAATTCATTCGGCCATAGCTCCAAAATGCTTAAGTATTATTGAATTGTTTGCATATTACGACATGTTTTGAATTTCAAATGCGTTCCTAAAAATTGTTAGAACACCAATTACGCATAAGCGATAATATGTATATTATTTTGGGGGTGTCTTGATACTATTTTCTGGTTGGAAAAAAATCAACACTTCTCGTGATGATTAACCCTTCAGTGTCAGAGAGCTTCACGCCTTAAATTAATCTAATAGCCGCAGGCCGCTGCGATTCGCTTTGGCAAAACAAATTGGATACGGGATTCAATTAAAATGAATTAGTTTAAGCTTTATCGAATTTCAATTTTCAGCTTGTCAATTGTTTGCTACATTAGAATTGAAATACTCGTTTCACATCACTTCTACCGTGAAACTTATTGTTGGATTAGTCCATTTTATTATCTTTTTATTTGAGTGCTATTAAATTGCGTTGGAAACGTGCGTTTCCAAGGCAATTCTTTCATCACGCGGAGAAGTAAAATTTGAATTTTGAAGAAAACAGATCGAAACCTATTGTCACACTTTTTTTCGTTCACCTTTTTTGGTTTACGTTATTGAACCACCGGATTAAGAAGATCATAAATGTCATAATTGTTCGGAAAGCCAAATTTGTGAGATGTTTTTTCGATTGATTTTACACACCTCGGGTTTAAAGTCAATGCAAATTTGACAAGAAATAAAAGTGTTCAATGAACCCATTGTCTGTGGCTTCAAGAAATGATTCTTTGTGAAAACAACATGGTCGCCTTAATTAAAACGATTATGTATAAACCCAACGCCTATTTTATTTTTCTTTATACCCTCCGAGATCTTTAGATGGCTCACGTATAGTCTTTTTGAGCTAAAAAAAAGTATTTCTTCAATATTTCGCTGTTGCAATGTTTTAGCTTATACATATATGTTTTTCGGCGTGCAAACGTGTTACAAAATGATTATTATATTAAACTGGAATTAACTCAAGAAGGAACAAATGCGCAGTTGAAATTGATGATTTTGGAATAACTCGTCGATTTAGTGAAGATAACAAAATGAACAAATTGTTGTTTGCCTTTTATACGAATTAGATTATTTGTTTGCTTGTGTGTAATAATATTTGAAATGTAGCCGTGGATGTAGTTATTGTTTGTTGAACAAACTGCGTGTGGTATTTTGGATGTAGCTTGAGTATGGGAATGCGGTCGGCATCGGATGTGAGACAAAGTAAAGGAGAGGGCTTAAGTTTACGTACGTCGAGTAAGCGGGTCATGATTGCAAAGATGCGATTCAAGTATTGACAGCACGCGCGAAGGAGAGGTGTCGAGGCATTGAGAGAGATGTGACAGGACACGTTTAAGAGAAATAAATATTTGATAAACTGAGCGGGACAGTACTGTTAAATGTATTGACTTTTTTGCGCTGCCTCGTTGGCAGTGGAGGGCCTTGGCAAACCGCTGGGACGAGACAAAAAAGCCGAGAAGAAGTAATGATTTGACGCAGATTTAGGTGGAGGAGGGGCTTGATAAGTTTAATTGATGGATCCGAACGCGGCTGATTTATCGGCGCCGATTGTTCGCAAACTGATATAAATTTGTCGTCGCAGGAGCGCGGGGGCCACGCGCGAATTTGCAATGCCGTCGGCGCGGATAAAATACACGCGCTGTTATACTTTGATAAATATAAACGATCGTCATTTATGATAAAAGTTCGTAACATCGGCTCATTGATTTATTCATAATACTGAAGCTATTTAAACTTGTCTCGCGCGGAACATATTTATATTTTAATCGGCGGACCCCTCTCGAGTTTAACGTCCAGACGAAAGGTATAACTCTTGCAATAAAAATGAAAAGTCAATGATATGCGAGGGTCGTAAGTTAAGCCGTGCGATATCTATCTACTCAGCAGCCAGTTCTGAGACCGAAGCCAAATAAACACATGGGTTATGTCGGCCACTGACTCAGTTATCGCTTAGTCACTCGTGAAACCAATATTTTGTAGAAAATATAACTCTATGATTGAGACAGAGCTATTGGCTAAGGAGCTTCGCGCGCGAATTATTCACGCCCCGTGACATTTTGCCGAGCCACAAAATTTGAAATAATTCACGCTGCCGCAACACGTGCCAACAACTCTTTTATTTACCCGAGTTCCGTTCTTATCATTTGTTTTGTTTCACTTGTCTAATGCTGCACGTATGACGAATATTTGAAAACACCAATTTCCACGAGAGGACCTTCGCCGTTCCGTTTCACACCGATCCAATACATTTTGAGCGATTCGCTTTTGATGAATCATCGCGGCTTTTGCATTATAACAATGATGAGATAGTTTATGAGCCAAGTGTTATTTGTGTGGTCACTTTTTGTGGAAGTAAGATTCAAAGGAAGCGAGAAAGGGTAATCGATGCATGGGAAAATCGTAAATTTTCGGACCAAATTGTTGTCATAAATTTTGATCAAAAGATTTAGTTTCTGCTAAATTTGTCGCATTTTCATAAAATATGATCTATTCTTTGTCGATTTATGTGCTTCATTTTTTTGTTGCGCGTCACAAATGAATGTGTGAATGAAAAACAAAACTGGATTAAAGTTCAGTTTGAATATTGATATTTATATGAAATGGATATGTAGTCAAATTATGAGACGAAAAAAGGGTCAAGTTGAGCACCACTGTTTGGGTTATAGATTATTCGATACGTTTGGTTTCATCGGTTTCAAATTCACTACCTAAATGATGAATAGTAATTTTAAGCATCGCGACTATTAATGAAGCGATAACTAATTAGTAGAATCACAAATCAAATTCTTGATAAGTTTATCCATGCACGAATGTAGAAAAAGATGATGCAGTAAATTGGTCAAAGATCAGAAATAGTATCGAATGGTTGTTAAGACTATTTCATTGAAAAAAGATCAGAGTTAAAAATAAATTTGATTAACGAATGAAGTATGTTATAAAAATATTGTATTCGCAGGTAGAAAAATATTTTGTAATTGTACAATTAATGGAGTAAGGACAAAAAATGTTTAAGCTGTTAGTTGGTTGACAAAGTAGGAAGACGGCAAGAAAAAATGGTAGCGGTAGAAAAAATTGCGTTAAAATTAGCAAGAAATCTTGTCGCTAATGATGCTTTTTCTTCCAATCTTTTTCAACTATTAAGCCTAATTGGGCATGCTTTTTTAATATTATTTTGAAAAAAGTGCAATATAAATACAAATCGCGTCCGATTTGCAATTTGCTCGGAATAAGGATATTTTTTAAGCGTCGCGTTGCACGTAGCTTGATTTCACAATTTTGAGTTCCAAGGTGTTTGTTATTTTCCCTACAGTTCACCTGCAATATACATCTTGTATGTCACAGAAATAAGTATGGGTGTTGCATCAATGAGATTTTGTCATTCGTTATGGATAAACTGGCGGCAAGATACTGACGCGTAAATTAACATACTGCAAAATGCGAGCAACCACGTAATTTCACTTAATGATCATCCGCCAAAGGAAACAGTATCAGAACTGATTTTCTTTTCGTACTCAAAAATATGACATTAATGATTCCCCTTTTGCGTCAAAAAATTGTCCAGCTGCAGAAAAGATCATGAAATTAAGACTTTCACTTTATTGTGCGTTAACAAGTAGAGAAATCGGTGCAAAATCAAACATCATGTCATTCGTAATGTCAATATGAATCCATATTTGTCACGAATTTCCGCTTCAAAAGTTGTCGTTAATTAGTTTTTTTACTCGCCGCCAATCTATTTCCCGATGATATAATTGAAAATTTATGCGCCAATTGGAATGTCTGCATAGAAAATTGACCGAGTTTACACTCTGCTGTCATGGAAAAATTCATTTTCTGTCATTTGTCTCATTAGAAAGCTTTACATGAACAATTAAGTAATGGTCTGAAATATATTATGTTTCGTGCAAATAACTGTTATTTACAAGCGTCAATCAACTCACGTATAAGTACACACAATTTCAGTTAAATGGTTTGATACGAATTTTGTCAAGCTGCCTATTTGTTTGACAAATTTCTTATTTTACTTCGAAAATATCGAGACATTTGAAATGGTTGTTAGTTAACATTTTGTTAGATTATATAAAACATAACTTTTGGGATAATTGTCTTATATGCATTTCAATTGTTGGTTCTCGAAACATTTTGTTCACGTATTTTCATGTTCATCAATCTTATATGAATGTGTATTTTGTATATATAGTCAATGGAATTTGGATAAAATGTCACACTTTGAAAAGTAATAGATAATCAATTGAAGAGGAATTCAGGCAAACAAAGATGAATGAAACTGTTCTGGTGAAAAATTGGAGCGAATAGTTTGACAGTAACAATGATGGAAAGTTTAACTTCGGGTTTAGAAACATAATCTGTGCTTCAAAGAACGCATTTATGCGGTGTTCGCCAAAGCAGGACCTTGGAAATCGGTTCAAAATATGATATTTCTGACCATAGACAGCACGCATAGATTGCTTTGAGCAACAAAAATATTTCTCCCGATGCAAACATTGTGTACATATGAATGAACATTTTTTCTGTCGTTCGCGTTATTCATACTCTAGTATCAATACAGTGTCATTCATCAAAATTAATCATCTTTACTATCAAGATTGCGTAAATGATAAAAATAGCCTTCAGTTACGGATTTTCATCATAAATATTGATGAGTAAAAGTTGATAATAATGAAAACATCATTTGCATTATGATACAGCTAATGAATTTATAGTTGATTTCGTATAATCGCACACAATGTGATCATTTGAAACAGTTACTTGGTGAAAAATGTGAATTGTTCAATAAACAATCATGTGTTCAGTGAATAGCTGATGTCAATAACACAACATTTATTTGACGTTCATGTGTTTAAACGTCAAATGAATTTGACGTTATGATCATCAAAATATATGATGCATCTTTGAACATACATAGGTAAATGTCTCTATTTTATCTGTTATACACGAGCTGCTGTTATATTCAAATAGTTAGTCAAATTGGATATCGAAAGAAAATTGGTCAAATATTTGAGAACATCTCAATACATCCAACTCATTACGCATATCTAGGAGATAAGATATTTGATTATCGAGGACAGATCAAACGTCACGATGACATTTGATAAGAACTCGTTGCAGTTGAAAAGTAATACATAATAATAATAATAATAATAATAATAATAATAATAATAATAATAACAACAACAAGAATAATAATAACAAGAATAATAATAATAATAATAATAATAATAATAATAATAAGAATGGATAAACACGTAAATGAAAATGCGATTTTGGTTCATAAAAGGAAATGACAATTATCCCAAGTTGAGAAGGTAAAAAGATAAAAAATCAATAATCTACACACACCGCCTTTCTGTGGCGAACGCTCCAGCCACCAGAAGCTCGAAAATCATCCTCTTCCTTCCGAAGGAAAGACTTTGCCTACTCTCGACGATCCCTCGAGATGTTCGCAATTGAGCGACTGTTAGATTTGCGAATCACGTTTAAGTTCATTTCAGAAGTGGTCACAGTGGTACTCGACGGCCAACGATAACTGTGCCTTTTTTGTTAATTCAGGCCCATTCAAATAGTGCGTTAAGTGCAAAACGGGCGCAACGTGCTAGGGTGACACCGGGAGCAACGACGTGCAGATGCAGGCGTACTCCACATCTTCCACGTGGCCGGCTGTTGGTGTTGACAAAATGATTGTTGCTGGACAGAATTTGTGGAAAAGGTGTCTGCTGCCCTGTTGCTGTTTCTGGTCCTCGGTCAAACGCACTTGACCATTCTACTCGCCGATCTCGTGGTGACTGACTTTCAGTTATTCGCTCGGTTTGGACTCACCACTCACTTCTTCTTTGGTTGCATCTCATCCCTCCTCTTGCGACCTCTTACTCGATCCTGCAGAACCGCCCCACCATCGCCACCCTCGCGCGTGGGGATACAGCTTGGACCCCCGGGCCACGCGATTTCATTACACGTATCATTAAAAGCGCTGCGTGCACCGCGTATCAAGTATATAAGTTTTTGGTTAGTTAGAATGCACGTGAAAATTAGCGCAGCAGTATCTACTAATCTACATCAGTGATAAACAGCCTGGCAGGGGCGTCGCTGCGTCCAAACAACCACTCATGCGTGGCCCAGCTAGCTCCACTTTCAGTCTTCTTTTTAATTCACTTCTTTCGGAATTTCAATATCATAACAGCCAATTTGGATTTTTTTCCTGCTTCATTACTCAACTATCTTCCGATTTAAGCCTTTGAGATGAAAATCAGATTGATTTTCATTCTGCTTTCAAAAAAGCGCCACTTTTTTTGGTTCTTTTGTTTTCTAGAAAACGCAAGCTATAAGCAGCTGCTATTTAATCACTTTTAGCCACTATTCACATTTCATTCAGTTGTGTGATTTTCATAATATCTTTTAAATTAGTTAACAATTAAGTTATCAGATAATTAAGACCACATGTGATATAAATGGATTTTCACACCTCTATTTGTTTAAAAAAAATCATACTGATAGGCTAATTTTATCGGGTCTATCACTGATACGATAAGGTGTTAACTTTCTAATGTGTAACATGAAAGATAATTTTTTTACTTCCATAGAATCTTTTGTGTAAAAAATGTTGCAAAAAACTAATTCATAGAACTTTGATTTCAACTGATATCATTTGTTAAGCTTACAAAAAAGAAAATACAAAGTAAGATATTTGCTAATTTTTATAACTAATTTATGAAAATAATCGCAGTTTTTAGATAAATTTTTTTACATTTTTTTCACTAAATATCTATATAACAATTTTGAAAAGATGTTTTATTATCATCATACATGTATTGATATGTCTAATAACTATTATCAGCTAAATAATAATCAGTTTCAAAAAGTGCTCTTGAAAACATGTTTTCCAAACTTTTTGAAAGTCCGAAGGCTTCGAAATTTTTACATAAAGTTCGTCTATAGTAATAAAATTCCAAGAGTTTTGCATGGGCCACACCACAAAAAATAATCTTTTCAAAATAAATTGTTTCGTCTCCTGAATCATTGTAATCTATGCATTCTATCGCATTAGTATAAAAATTTTTAGAATGTTCAACAAGTAAATACTAAATCGTTTTTCTAAGATACAATTTTTTTCAGTGCTGGTATGTTTGTTATTATATAATGAGTTACGCTAACAGAATAATAAATATTTGTATAACATTGTTTACTTAATTTCAATTTGTTTATTATTATAATTTTATAATTTATAATTTATAATTATATCAATTATTTTAATTTCCATTTTTAAAAAGTGGAAACAAAACAATAACAAAATTCTTGACAGTTTAAAACATTAATATTATTAGCATATAAAACAATGTACGTATTATAAAAATAAACTGAAAGTGGTAATCACATAAAAAATTAATGATCATTTTGAGTAGTTTTCGAAACATTTTGAAATATTTTAAAATTTAGCATATTTTTTGAATATTGAAAACGCATTAAATTTTTGTTATTATAATTCAAAAGTAAATCAACTTTTTGAAGTGTTATAATAGACCGATTTTGAATTCAAAACAATTGAAAATATTCAACTTTTCTATAAATTTTTGTATTTATTTCGACTCACTCAGCAAATGATTTAAATCATATTTATTTATATTTATGTTTAAGTTTTATGATTTTTATTTTAAAAACTTTAATCAGTTTTTTAAATCATTTTTAATTTTTGAAGATAAACAAATTTAAGGTTTGAAATATCGTTACTAGTTTTATGTAATATAAATTACACTTACATTGGAAAATCTCGAGTGCAGGAATGGTCATAATGTGTTTTTCCAAAAAGAATATAATTTTTGCCACAGAAAATTAACAGACACTTTTTTAACTTTAGTTTCCTTCGTCGCGTTAGTTTTGATTGATTTATTGGAATTCAGACGTATTATTTATATGCTGCTTTTAATTATCATTAATTTTATAAGTGCAAACTTTAGTAGGAGTGGGTAATTTGTTCAAACTAATTAATTTGACGTATCTATCGATTCATTGATTTGCACTTATTTTCAATTAAAATAATTCGTGATAAAATTTCTTAAATTGCATAACTTTAGAAGAATATCTATAAGAAATGGTGCCATATTGTTTGTTAATGAATTAACGGTACCAACCAATAATCTGTAATTTTCTTCAGTAATTGAACAAATTTAATTAATACATAAAATATATTTTAAAACTGAATGCACATTTCAGTTACAAATAACACATTCAGTGTAACAAAACAATAACAATAATAAATTCACATTTCAGTGTTACAAAAAATATTTGTAACCTTGTTTAGTATAATCATAAACAAAATAATTTCTTGTATTTTTTTGAAGGGTTGACTGTAAATTTTAATAGTATAAAACTGATAATTAGTCAGACAAGTTACCGAAATATTTTTTTTAAATTTTTACTGTCTTTATATTTTCGAATTCATAATAAATGAAATAATGAATCATAAATTTGTTTTCTAGACGAAAATTTTATTCTGTTTTCGAAAAATTTAAGTTTCCAAAACGTTTTTTCATGAATTTTGATTTCCGAAAAACAAAAATTTATTCTCATATTTCAGCACACTATAAATCTTCGTCCATCTGCGAATCAATTAATACATTTATGCACTCATCATATAAAATTAGCTCTTGAATCATGGTAATTATTGCGGTATAATTTACTTCTTTTCATTAAAGAATTTTTCATTTTATTATTTTAACGTAAAGATATAATATTAAGAGTTGTTATAAAGAATTTTCAATTTTTAAAATTTTTTAAATATTTTTATGCATCATTATAAGGTAAAAAAAATCTGATTTTGATATTTGGATCAAAACAAGCGTTTTCTGTTTTATAAAAAACAATTAAAAATTTTGAATGATATTCTGACATTTTAATTTTTTAGAAGATATCATATCCTGCATGCAAGAACATGTTCATAAATATTAAATATAGGTCATTAACCATGCTAAAAACTAATTGTTGTGCAAAACGATGAATAAATTATGTATTCATCATAAAAGGAAAATTTATTATGAAATGAATTTCTCAATAAAAAATCTGATTAAGCATTAAATGGTTTTTTTTCTATGACGCGGATATGTTTTTTTCCACAAAATACTTCCTAAAAATTTAAGATTTTTTCATTATTTTCATAAAACGTATTTATAAGAACGTTACGTTTTCTTGTTTTAAGAGATAATCAAAAATACTTTCGAAACTAACAATTTCATCTTATTTCAAAATATCTTATTAACTACACAGGAAATTTATCAATACATACAACAATGAATTAATTTGCGCATTTATAAAAGAAAAAAAATT
>JABFQD010000449.1:0-26230 GCA_022817045.1 Psix sp. ZL-2020
TTACGTGCAATTAAAAACATTAAAGAGCTATGATATAATTGCAATATGGTAATACTGCATTGATAATTTAGATTTATAACTGTTAAATATATAATAATAAAAATCACACGTGTTACTGCAAAAAGTACATGAAAATGCTACATTTGTAGTTGAAACAATTATGATAATACAAGCTGCTATCAAGGTAAATTCTACAAAATGTAACCATCATAATTCATTACTTTTCAAATAAATAATTTATCTTGATTTTGAATTTCAGACAGAAAGTAGAAAATTTAAATGCTGCTATAAATGAAAATTTTACGTTTTTTATAACCTCGATTCAATGAATATGAATAAGATGACGATTTATGCATGAACTTTATCGTCCCATTAGTTACAATATTAATTAAGCCTATCTTATTCTTTAAGATTCGTTAAAACGAGATTATACATTATTTTATATTCTTCATAATAAGTAGTAATAAATCATTTTGAAATTCGATTCATAAAATTTGATGTCTTGAACTTAATAATCTTAACTGTTTGTAATGCAGACAAAACTGATACTTAACACTACAATAATAACTTAATAAGATATACGTCAAATATTGTAATTAAATAATCACAGCTATAATCTTACATATAATAAAGGTAAAGAAAAATGTCGGTTTTTCATTCGAAGCTATAACATATACTTTGTTCTAACATCTATGACTGATATTAAACTCCTAAATATAGCAAATAACATTTCATAAGTATTTTTCGATTGAAAACAAAAATTACGCAGTGTCAAAGTCTCATTCACCTCCGGTTTGAGCTGCAATGAACTTGGAATACAGTTAGAAAGCCATCCGCCCGCGGCAATGTCGGTCCGTCAAATCAATCCACGTCGTCGTAACCTCAAAAGCAAATAAGCAGCCGTGGCAGCGTTTAATTATCCTCAATATGTACCGCGGTAAATAATGCTAATTGTGAAATAACGCTGTGATACAGGAAGTGGCACACAACGATGAGTCAGCGCGACGAGCAAAAAGAGGTTTCACGAGACAATTGGTGAGGGACTCCGCTACGAACCGTTCATGGAAATTGGAGCGCGATTCAAGAACTGTGCCAACTTTATAAATCGACTTAAATGTTCAATTGATGAATGCTATGTCTTTTCTGATTTCAAAATATTTCAAAGTTTTAATTATTCACATTTATAAGTATTGTGATATCTTGACGAAAAATTATAATCCTTTTTATTGTGTATACAAATATTTACAATAATTACATACTACAATAATTTTTTGTTTTAGCTCATAACAAGTGACTTCACAACGATTCAAAATTAAAATATTTACCTATTAGTGAAATGTTATTTTTATTATCATAATTCTTATTATCATTATTATTTGAAAATATAGTGCTTAAGCTAAGAGATACCAAGCCATAGCTATTCCATATTAACTCTATCCCTCCGTTAAACTATGCGACATCCGCAATTCCTATCAGTCTGCCAAAAAGGCAGGATAAGATGCATACAAAAAATGAAATAAATACAAAAAACAATTGCAGAACTTCTTCTCTCATGAACATACTTTAAATAAATTACGATTAAAAGAGTAATTTTGACATAAAAAATATATTTAATATTACATAAGATTCACCTGAGTTGGAGAATAGTTAACGTATATTTACCACTTGAGTGATAATGTGATGTTACTATAACTCTTGCAACTGTCTTGGTGTGTGTTTATTGCAGTATGAAATCACATTTACCCTTATCTTAGATAGAACAAATAGTAGTGCTACTTTCATCTAATTTGACAAATAAGGTGCTTTTACAATTTTTGATTTGTGATTTATTTTTTAACTTTATGCTAACAAAACTGAATTAAACAAGAGTAGAAAATGTCCACGTAACGGGAACAATAAAAGCAGTCTCAGTCACGCCGTCGAATCATAAGCTCGTTGCTGCGTCTTATATTATATTGAAAATTTAAATCTTGTTGAAAGTACGTCCTTTTCACTTTAATAAATCTTTTAACTAAAAATATAAACCTTTGTTTATTTTGTTTTTTTTTTTTTGAGTTCGAATTAAAACTATAGATGTGTAAAACTACAAATGTAAAAATTTGAGTTATGTTTATTTTACAGTTACAGTTTGTGTCAATACATTCAAAGATTGATAAAATTCAAAAATGATGACAGTAATATGAACTTTTTCAGCACAATTTAATCGTTTGAAAAGATTAAGCACAATACAATACAAACAATTTTTCAGATAAATTTTTGTTTTGATCAATATTTTTCTTTCACTGTATTTATCCACATAATTTGAATGGGGATTTTTTTACTTTACCTTATGATTTTATTCTACTTAATAAGTTTTAAACTATAAATAAGTATTGTAATAACACTGAAAAATGGAATAAACGTAAACTTATTGTATTTTTTTTTCTATTTTAAGAAAATAGAAAAATAAATGTTTTGAAAACTAATGTAAATATATGTATCTTAAAATTATGTCAATAATTTTAAGATACTTTTAAAATACTTTTAATCATACTTTCTTTTCAACAGAAAAGAATTATATACCAAACAGGAATTGTATCGTAATTGATTTCGAAATTTTTATTTCGAAAAACAGTACAATGGGTATAATTGCAACTAATATCATAAAAGCTACGATATAAAGCATGTTCAGGGTAAAAATTGCTGTTTCAGAAACAATTTTGAACATCCATGTATCAATTCTTTATACGACCCTCGGTTGAAGTCACTGTCGTAAAAGAGCAATGAGTCACAAGAACATACTCTCTATTTATGTTGCTTTTTCAACAGTAGTAATTGCTTCTATAGCATTTTCTATAGTATGTGACACCACTTAAGATTATTACATCTTTTAATAAAATTGTTGATACGTTATAACTCACGATATAAAGTAGAAGCGCAGATCAATTTTTCAAGCGAATGGAACACATAAAAATGTAAATTTTATTGACAAGACAGAAAATAATTGGTATTCCGAGATGATGACTGTAAGAAACAAGGAATTTATTTATCTAATATTTTCTATCATCACACGGTTAATTTCTGTCAAGAATGACGTGAAAGAAGCTGGGTATCATCCTAATATGCATAAAAGCATGCCGCGTCATATGTTCATTCGACCTTTGTGATCTTGTATACCTTTCTCTTGTTAAAACAATATCTAGCTGAAGAATATTGCTGTCTTGGTGTGAGTTGTACGTAAAAGGTATATGTAGGTTATGTACGAAATCAGCGGCAGATTTACCTTATTGCCTCATTCCAGACATTCGCGCTTTTTGCAGTGGGGCATGTAACAGACGTCATTATATTCGCAAAATATTGGAAATTACATAAGCTTACGACAATTTCGTTAATGTAAATTAATGATATTGTCTCAGCTTGCAATGATAGTTTGTTAGTTAAAGTTAAATTGCGAACACGACAAAACGAACAAAATAGTCTTATTGATTCGACAAGGAACTAATGCTCTCTGTGTTGGTTCTACTAGCAAAAGTCCTTGCGATGGAATATATTTTACCGGATGAAAACGTATTGTTGTAACGATTACAACGGTCTTAGCGTACAACCTTCGAATGCTATAAACACGACACTAACAATCTGTTGATGCGAACAAACGTCTCTTATACCTAGCAATATTTTTTTATTTTACTTTCCCACTCAAGAGATTACAACATTATTATCAACCATTATATTCTTTAGTGCTTATTTATGATCAACTTGAAGAAGAATAAAGTTTCTTTGTGATTAATATTGAGTGCGCAGTGACATATTTTCGGACCAAAAGTCACAAAAAGTAGTAATTTTGATAACCCGCCCGCTGATAAAAAGCAAGCCCTGAAGTAACATTACGTTGGAATAAACCTTGGGACATAAATTGGAAAGGAGCATAAATATAGCGGACTATTTCGTAACATACTTTTTGATCGCACCGTATAAATTTCGCGTTTAAAAGCTGCCGAGCTTTTAACGTGTGTCGCCTATTTGAAACGAAAACACTGGCAATAGGAATTTAATCAAATGTAATGAACGTTGTGCGTTTGCATTGAATCGAACAAATGTATTACGTTGCGACAGTATTGATTGGACAGGCGTAACACGAGCAGGCAATTTTTATCAGGAAGAGAAGGAGGCGATCATATAAATAAAAAGCGAGAGCGCTAAGCTAAAAAGAAGAGTGAAATAAAATTGTCGAAAGAGCGTGGAGACTTTCATTCGGTTCGCACAGAGATTTGAAGGTCTCGTTCCAAGGCGTGTCATCCTCAGCGATACTTCAGACCTATTTGTCATTCACAAATGCGATCGTAAATTATAGACCAATGTATGTATGCAGAGTAGAACATTAGCATGTGGAATTTACTACCTCCTTGGAGATTTTGTTCAAAAATAAAACCATATTCCGAGCGTAAGCGAGACTTATGGCTTTCATGACCCACATTCAACGGGGGTTTCGTGCGTATTTTGTGATATCCGTTGAAAGTTTAAAAAGTGCTAAGCATCCTGTATCTTCGCTGCAACTTACTTTCCAAAGTTTTTTCAGAAGCCGCCACTTCCGCTAAAAAGTAGCGCCGTACATATGAAACAAAATGTAAGACGAGTATTCGATGCGAACAATGCACGATATTACCGAGAAACAGAATACGCCTGATTACGGTAATATCGTAGACGAGATATTCGAACCGAAAAAGGAGGTCGTAAATTACGCTCGTGACTATTTATGCCACAATGTGGCACACAACCGTGTCGGATTCGCATCAAAGGTCATCGTGTCGATCAACAGCTGCGTATTGATCGCTGTAATCAACATAATAGAATCCTTTTTTTAACCAATTTTCGATTGTAGTTGTTTCAGTAAATGTCATCGCCGTGCTTTTGCGCTCAGATGCTATTTCGAGAACATATTAAAATTCACGATTTCAGTGAAAAATAATCCTCTATACATGAATTATTGAGTAACAAATATCTCACATTTTTATATTTACAATTTTTTCCTCATTAAATGGTTCAATTAAAATAGGTTATTAGAATTGAAATTCTGTGAACGATCATTTGGAATCATAATGAATAATAAAGTTGCGAAAATCGCTGCATCGTAATTTATATGAATATGAATATCCGGTGAAAAGACTTTAACTATACATTTACTCGTCATTTGTGTAACAATAAAGATGTGAAATTAACGGTTCTATTGTTTACTTACTTCACATATTTTACTTACATAAATAAAAACGCAATTAATTACAATCAAACAATTGTATTACTTTGTCGCTAAATAATTTTGTGGATTTACTGACCTTAAACTTTACCTTTCCCCGTAATGAAATTACACATTTCCACGATTTGCATAAGAGAGAAATTATATCTAAATAAAATTAGATAATCAAAAATTTCAAAATGCTCATCCAACATAAAATCAAAGCAACCTGAGAAGGATATCTATATTTTATAGGTGTTTGGAATCATTACATCGATATTCTTCTTGATCTCAACCTAGCAAAAATTTAATTTCTCATACGCATAATTAAATCATCACAATCGTGTAACAGTAGTTGGATGTATTAACCTAAATGAAATATTTTGCTAAGACAACCTTTAGCACAATGAAAGCAAATTACTACACCAACCCGATTAAACAATGTATTACTTTGTATTGAAAATCTATATTAAAATAATAATTCACATTTCTAACAGATAATGTACATCGTTTGAATTTGGAATTCCATATAATCACTCATGATTTCTAAACACCTTAATATGCTTATGACGAAAAGAATGCAAGACGGTTAAATGAAGTTCCAAATTTTGGAGTGTTTTACTATCGTCAGCTTTGTTTATGATTCTTTGTTTTAATCAAGAACTGTGCATACAACCCACACCCTGGAATTCGAAAAGCATCTTATGTACAGCAGAACAAAACATTTTAGGTCGCTTAATTTAATAAAACGTATTATTCCTTTGAAATTTCAGTTTTTCAAATAATAAATCTGGATAAAATGAAAAAATGTGTTTTCGATACATTGAATAACAATGTCAAGTTCGAATGTACAAGACAAAGCATACAATTAGTATTTAAACTAATTTAAAGACAGGTATTTAAAAGTAACTATTCTTTTGATATAATGCTATTGTATATCAAACACAGAGCACTGTAACATAGAGAGTTAGAGGTACATAAATAGTTTGAGTACAAATTGTGTGTTTGTATTTTGTGATGAAATAAGAAAATGAACCAACCGGTGGAAAATCCTCTACAAGAAACAAGTCGAACTCATCAAACTTTTTGCCGCGAGCACAATGTTATGTATAGCGAATGAAAAATGCGCTCAATGAGACAATCGTGACAGCGTTGAAACGTGCGGAATCCTATCAAGCATAGTTTTTCCCCGCGCAAACAAGCAACGAGCAGTTCGATCGTTTAATTCGAAACTATTCGGGAAATTCGATTGTTTTTCTCGTGTACAATCATAGTGAAGGATCTAATAATCTGAAGAAGTGAACGAGCAATAATTGAAAGAACGCAGTTAACCGTTTCGGTGCGAATAAAGAACGTCGTCCGGTGCTCGGCGTAATTGCTCTTCTCTTGGTGGAGCGGCCTGAATTCAAATGACACATTATCAGTCCGCGAACGGAAAAACTCGCCTACGATTTTAAAAACGGAAGTTAAGTCAGGATTCTTATGGGAACGCGTAGCGCAAAAAGGAACCGCCAGAAGAACTGCGCAGAGAATATTAATTCTCGTTTAAGAATCTACTTAAGTCCGAGTATATTCATTTGCGCGTACGAGAAGTAAACGAACGTAGGCAACGCTGTTTCGAATACGTGACACGGCAGCCAAATGGGCGACACTTTTTCGCGAAACCCACGCGACCGAAAAGTGTCGACTTAGGCGTATTCCTGCCAGATTACAGCATCTAGTTATGCTATTCCCTGGTAATTTGAACCCAATGAATTATTTACTATGGGTTGGCGAACACGACACCAGCCCCGGCAGATGCTTGCTCGCGTCCGCCCGCGTTCTCGAGCTTGTCGTTTGCTAGGTCCTCGAAGCCATGCGCCGATTTTCACCGCTGAACAGTCACGTTCGTTATTGCGACGGAGTAATGAAAAGCGACGGAACATGCGGCATGAAAGTGCACGAATCATTGTTCATTCATATTACAAGAGCCTTTATACCAAGAGTGGTTTAATCAGCTTTTTTGCTTCTTCACTTGTTCACCTTGCGCTGTCATCATTGCAGAATCTTTTTAGCACATTTTGGTAATCGCAAAATTTCAGTAAAAGAAATTTAGAAATCATTCATTTTTTAAAACAAGGAATTAAAGTATAATTAGAAATAGATGTTTCAACTGGATTATATGCTTGAGATATATGTTAATTTTTATAATATATTATAGATCTTGTTTATAAAATGTAACTTTTCATTAAAATTACATCCACTTTGCATTGAGCAAATTTAAAAGCATAATAAATAAACATTATACAAGAGTGATAAATTTAATCTTCGCAGAGACATTGCTCGATGTAAAATTAGTAAAAAAAGTGTACAAAAGCTTCAACCGATTACACAAACAAATATAGATATTTCATCCGAATTATACAATAAAAAATAATTTTAAAAAATTAACTGAGACATTTTCAAACGTATGATTTCAATCAATGGTTTGTTTTATCTCATAGCTTTTAGAATAACATGTCAAAATTTTAATAGTTTTAATAAATGAATGATACACAGAACTTTTGGCCCTCAGCCAACGCTTATTCGCAACGTATAAATGATGAACCTATTTCATAGAAGTACGTAACACATAATTAATATTTGCTAATTGATAAATTTCTTTAATATATTTTTTAATAAGATTTTCTACGAAAAATGCTTTTTTTAATTGATTTTAAATACTTTATTTAAATGTAGTAGTTTAAAAATTGTATGTACTGAATAATATATTGGAATTTTCGTACATAACAAGAATCAACCAAATAATGATGTTGAAATATTAAATTAATTTTCATCGTTCAAACAGATATATAAGTGCATTCAATAATTTTAGTAATAAAAAGTTTCATTGGGTTTTTCTCAGATCAACAAAGACGCAAAAGAAAGTACTGGGTACGAAGTTAAGGGAAGAAAAATCCATTACAAGTACATTTATGTCAGACTGGAAACAATTTTTAATGTACGTTGCAAACCAACACTTCGCAATGAGGTAGCTTTAAAGCACCACTGCCCAAAAGCGAATTGATATAAATTCTAAAAATTTAACAAGCGCAAAATTTGCTATCTCATAATTTGGAATAAAATTTTGATATGGGAACAATTTATAAAGCTTATACTATAATAAATAAACATTAATAAATAAGTATAATAAGAAACTCGATAAGAGGTAAAGAATGATCAGTATACTTAACAAAACCACTGAACAATGTTTAATTAGACTTATTTTTAGCGATTCCATTTGATAAAGTAGGAAATAATAAACATGTTACACGATTCTCCCTATCGATATTCATAAAATGCGCAACAAAATTAATTTCAGTGGAACAAAATATAAGAGTATCGCTGTCTTCAACTTTCATATCTGCTCTTCGTATATATTGACAAAGTAATTTATCCACTTTTATCAACTAAGTTCTATGTAACTCCTTTCAATAAAAATTCTTTCACAGTTAAATAAATGAGAAAAAAATTTAAAAAAAATTGCACTTCTCTTTGATGATAACTGTTGTGAAGCGAATGTAATTAAAAGTATAAACAATTTTTAACTCCTTAATTCGCTGTTCTGTTTTTTAAAATCACAGAAACTTAATTAACATACTTCTCAAAGCCACATCAACGAGATAATCAGTTCGAGATCATCAAAATATTTTCTGATAATCAATCATCAATGCTCGTCAATGTGGAACTTAAATCCGACGCAGCAATTAAACGGGAAGGCCTTTGCAATCGTTTACAGATCATGTAATAAGTTCGAGTTGTGAACAGCTCCTATTTTATTTTCTTCAGTGACAAACTGCTAAATATATGTTACGCTGTACTCGTAAATCACAGAAACTATATAAACTAATCATCAGTGATATTATAGAATCGATTTATCGACTAATGATTGCCTACAATAAATTGTAAAGTTCATTTAAAAAATGAATAGTTTAAAAAGAAACGATGTCTGATCGACCGAAATCTCGTTTATTGTCTCTGATAAAGTTAAAGACATAAAATATAATAGTCCTATGTTACTTTGCATACATTTGCATGATGCATGAATTTGTTATAAATTTGTTATAAATTTGTTATAAATTTGTTATGAACTTGTTTCGAACGGCTTGGTGAATAAAGTTGCCACTGGTGAATTGGGCGTTGAAATATGGTGAATTATATTGTATAAATATATTGATGAAATGATTAATTAGATCTACAAGTTCTTGCACAGAAAACATTTGTTTCAAAAAGTATTACAAAATATGTTCATATTGATTTCGTTAGCGTAAAAACATGAAAAATATTCATAAAAATGATATAGGTAGTCGAGTGGGTTTCTTTTAGTGATAGATTCGTTTCTATTCGCACACGACTGATGTGACCCTTTATCGATCATTTAACCTATTGATAGAATAAGAAGCATAATACACCTCAATCATAAATGACCCGTATTTATGAGTCAATGATTTATCGATTAAAAGTCGAAATATATGTTACCTATAATGGATTATTCACATTGTTCCAATTCCAGCTGTATTCCATGTATTGGAAAATGTGCCTGCGCGGAGTCAAGTAATACTTAAGTATATTTGAAAAGTAACCCAAGGAGTATAAAAAAGTGCTACTATCACATAATTTTATAAAGACTACTTCATCATGATACTGACTGTCTTCAGGATTTTATAATTATTCTGATTTTCTTTATTTGATGATCCCTGGTTTTTGCACTTTACGGTGACGTTGTTTTAGATCGCGATATCATAAATTTCATCTACAAGTGTTTCCATTATCACAATTTTATAAGCGCTAGCTTTTAGGTGGAATCAAGAATTCAGGTTGAATACAGCATTTACATCAATCTTCTGAATAACGCGTTTTATAAACCATCGAACCTCATCGTTAAAAACCCTTTACATCATCTTGACGTGCTTAAAAAGAAGACTTCATGCGATGATCACAGGTGATCGATATGCGATGAAAAATAGACCGATACTTGAAGTAATCCAGTTTGGAAAATATACGAACAGTTCAGAGCGATATCAGGAAACATGAGCATGCATTTTCAGCATCCGAACTAAAAAACGGGGCTATCGCTGAAGACTTTAGGAGGCTAACAAGGCCAATTCGAGCCTATTTATCTTTTTCATGGCTACGTGCTACGAAAGCAAAAATATCAGCTTACGGAAGACATAATAAAACTTCCGATTATAACCACTTTTTGTCTTATTTGAACTTGTATACCATCTATATTGTTCAGAAACTTATAACTGTCAACTAGTTTCCATGCGAGCGTTATTACGAACATTCATGTCATACTACGTAGAAAGAAGAAAGTTTATTAGTATTCAGAAAATCTATTTCTCATTTATCTTTTACTTAAGATTTATATTTATCAAAACTTTATTATGAAAAAGTATATAAAGAGTAATCAAATTTTTACATAAAAGTGATTACAATTATCTTTAAGTAATATTGTTATATTCAAAATACTTCATATTATCAGAATAATTAAAAAACAGTTACTTCACATTTCACAAAGAAATATAATGTATTTGTATGAATATTGAACGTAAACACAACTTGAAATATATGTACTTAAATTTTTAAGTTTAAAAATTGTAATGGAAATTTAAAATGAAGACTAATCGAATAAAACCAATTTGTTGTCTACAAATGAACGCAAAATTGTTCATGTTCTCATATCAGCATGTCCCTATTTAAATCACAGGCAGCTGTTAATATTGGAAGATCATAAAAGAAGTGAATAAAACTAATTGATCCGAGGCGTCCTTTTAGCTCGTCAGTCGGTTGCTCTTTTCGGCCTCTGTCTGTCTTTTAGCAAACGAATCTCTTTCTCCTTTTTGCTGTCGGTATTACGTCGAGGCATTAATATACGATTGTATAGCCACACGCTTGATACACGCTCCGCATCGGCGAGTCGTGGCGCTCCTTTATCATGAATTATGATCCGCATATTCCAGCTGGCAATAACGGATTGGTTAGTAATGCGTGCGCGGCTATGAATTCACGTCACTTTGAGAGCGTCAACAAGGTCAAAGGTGAATTTATCCCTCGATCTCGACAACGGCATTCGTTCCTCTTGTGTTATTGATAATTTAAGCGCTTCGTACCAGAGGCTGCTCATCAATCAGCGATCACAAATATTCGCACGCTCGCGATTCACCCTCCGAGCACGAGTTAAATATCTTTGAATTACTGCCCGAAATAGACTTCAACGTCAACCACTAACGCAACCAATCCATTTCTCAGAATTCCATTTCATGTTTTTCTTTTTTTATCTAATCCAAACATCTACTTTCAGATGAAATCTAGTGATTTTTCCGTGAAAAAATTTTAACTTTAAAAATTATACATAGGAACTACTGAAAAAGAAAACTCAATCAAATTTAGTCCAAAAAGCTATAATAATTGTTATACATATGTTTATATAATACTTATGTAAATTAGTTGTAGTTTTATATTTATATTAATTATAGGAAGATTATATATGAAATTCTTTTACATTTGCATGATTTTGTAATTTGATTATAAAATTCGAATCACTACGATTGTAACATTCTTCAAATAAAATATAAAGGAAGCTTTTTAATGCCTATCTTTATTTAATTGAATAATTGATATTTATGAAATTATATTTATAAATAATGTGCTCTTTTTCATTTCTACTAATTGTAATTGTTTTGTGAAACAATTGTTACTCAGAAAAATTGTCCGTTAATGTAGAAATTTGTGTTATTTTTTCACGTAGTTAAACAATGCTTTACAATTACTGAAACCATAATTATTGAATTACTGTTACAAATTTAAACCTTTTAATTCAAGAGAAGTTTACAATCATTCAAAAAAATATCAAGTATATAAAAAGTTTGTCAATTTAAAAACTTAAAACGTGGTTATTTAAGAATTTATGTTTTATTCTTCAAATGCATGTTGCAAGCATTGCATAAATGATTACAGAAATGTTTTTCGTCACAGCATTTATTCAATTGATGATACGGAGTTGTTTGGCATAAATGGTAGCCTCGTGTGTGATAAGGTTTTTTTTATAAACGTCATAAATATTGTCGCATGAAGGGAGACTTACAGACGCAATAACTCACAATTGTTGGGTTCTTGTATGTATAATAATTACATGTCGCTTTAGAGTATGCACCTACGCATTCGCACAAACTCCGCCCTGCTTTTGCACATACAATTGCTTTCAAAAGAAGAGGAACGCTACGCGCTCAGCCAATGAACTGTTATCTGTCATAAATTTCTTACCCCTTTGGCTCGGCGTCTTGCAGACTGCAAATTTTGAGCACTTATAAACTTGTCTTTGTACAATTGCTTGCCACGTTTAATCTACTGTTCGTAATGTTAGGATATCTCCACATTCTTTTATATGCATTTATTTTAGCTGTCGAACTCAAAGCTAAAAATAAATTATTTTTATGCAAAAATATAAATCATTACAAAGTCCACACTTTATAATTCTATAAACAACATCTAAAGATTTAAAGATTCGGAGATCTTGACCTTAACTACTTTAAGTTGAAGATAACTTTCGATTTCAGGAGAACGGCTCTTGGATCTTTCTTACTTCACTGTTGTTAAATTTTCTGGCTCGTACGATTTAAAGTTTTTCCAGAGATTAATACGCCTTGGAGAATGATAAACGCGACTACCAGTTATTTCGTTTAACTCGCAATTTGTCCAACACTTGTGCTCGCCGAATAAACGCTGGCGATACACGTGCCAGACAGACGTAGTCACGAACGAACGAGCAACAATTTGATGAGAGTTTATCCTCCGTTAGACGAGGCGGATGCATTCAGCGCAAGCTTTGCAATTAAACTCATGCCATCGTTGCCGACGACCATAAAGCAATGTCAAAACGAGAAAAAAGCCAGGACAGAGATACAAAAAAAAACACTGGCCAAAGAAACCAACGAAACAAAAGAACCCAGAAATGATTGGGCGCCGGCGTCACGCCAGTTTTACGACTCAAATACATTTGACGGCGTAATCGCGAATAATGAATTGCGTCAAATGTTTGCGTCACGTCACGGACTGGAGTAATTGTTTCATCATCGTCGAGACAGCGGGAAAGTTGAAAAGAAAGCCCTTAACAATGCTGTAATTGTATTAATGAATGTCGGTCTGATGAAGCAAAGGTTTATTTATTTCCAAATGTGATGATAATTTCAGTTGTTGATGATTTTGAAACAAAAAAAGAAAAAACGTCAAATAATATTTCTTGTAAATCAACAGAAATATGCCCCACGAAACTAATGGAATAACAATTATTGATATAATTTAATAATTCAATGATAAATTACTAAATGATCGGCGAAGAGCCGCTAAATCAATTATCACGACTATTAAAATAAATTTATTATCAGTATTTGATAATAAAAAAGAAAAGTAAAAATACAGAACCTCTCAAAATTATATGCGTGCTCATGTAAACAAACGATAATGTTAAATAATGTGACTTTGTATAATCTGAATAATAGATATTTATCTTTCTGAATAATAGAATAATAATTTTCATAGTAATTATTATTCTAAACATTAATTATTTTCAATATTATCATCTATATTTTTACTTATTGAACAAGAAGGTTTACTAATGTATATTGATTTAGTGATTGAACAATCTTTAAATTTTAATTAATTTATTAATTATCGATATATATGTATTTGATAATAATTCAAAATACTTTAATTGACTCGAATAAAAAGAAGGTTTATATATTACAAAAAAATCCTAGAATAATTTGCTATAATTTGTTATTTTTAATATGTATCAATCAATTGCAAGTTCACGTGATCAAACACCAATTATCTCACGCTCCTAACATACGTCCGTGTGAAATAATAATTTATTTCAATATTAAAAAGTAATTAATCACACATTGGAGTTTGAATGATAACAATCCCGAATGCACTAATTAAATAAAGCAAATGTAAACATAGTCCCTTATTCTGTGCCATGAATGTATTATTAATCAACGTACGTCATTTCCTCCGTATAATTAACCAATCTCATATCATTTCCTCTAATTTGTTCAACGCTTCATAGTTCAAAAAAGCAGTTATAGCAAATGAACAACAGCAAATGTACAAAAAACTTGACAGCTAAGTAAGTCGGATCGAATGTAAATACGATCTGCGAACGACAAGACGCATTTCATGTTGAGAATAAACGCATCGAGGATAGATAAACCATTTTATTACATAAGCAAATGGATACATCGTTTGTGCCGCTACACATTAATCGTCGAACGTCCAAACGATAATGTCTTAGGTTTCGAAAGAAAATCAAATAATGTTCAGCAAAAGCAACGAAAACCAGTCGCGAGTGATACTCAAAACAAGAATCTCGATAGATCTTTTACGTGGTCTGCGCCTACAGCAACACTCCCCTAGGTGTAAGCAACATTATACAGTCATATTTCCTCCTTGTGAATTATCATCGGTTACGCAGAACACGTTCTGAAATAGCGACGCCATTAGTTTCTGATATCTCCAATACCTCAATCCTACATAAGGTTCCATTGTATAGCTTTGCTACGTCGTTTGTGTATTGGAAATGCGAGTGCTCTTTACAATTTATTTTTAAATAAATATCTCGTATTTGATACCAGTTACATTTTTTTAATTTTCAGTTGTTTACAAACTTGGAGGAAAATTTGAAAAGGTCGAAAGTTTTTGATATTTTGAATTTTCTGTAATCATAATATCATGTAAGTTCATTTTCCACCAGTATCATACATACGGAATATATACGAAATATATCTTTGCAAAATTTAATTAGGAGTTAGATTAAAATTATTCTATATTCTTTAAACCAACTCGTCATTTAGGTCAAATCCTTTTTACGAAACGACATGAATAAATGGAAAAATTGTTACACACATTTTAGATTTGGAATTAAGGTGGCGGATGATGGAACAAGAGGATCCGTGGCTTGGCTTATAGTCTGATGGTAACTTTGTCGGAGTATCTGCGAAACTATTTGACGTTAAGTACTTTCGTAGGTTGGTCAAGTAGAATCGGAGTATCATGCTGAACTTCGTTTCTGACAAAGAAGAGAAAGGAAGATATAACGATGCTTTCAGCTCATAAGACAAGCATAGAAAATTAGATCGTCGAAAAAAAAGGTATCCAAATGTCAGATTTTGCGCAAATTGTTAGAAGCTATTCGTTAGATAAAATGGAGCAAAGTGTTTTGAATGGGCTCATGTGTAATTTACGCCCTAATATGTGCTTCCTATTTTTTGTTGCCTCACTCTGTTTGATTGTTTTTAGTACATACCGCCTTTATTTATATTCATTATATGATCCAAAGATGCCAGAAGGATTTACCTGTAACAAATAAATGAATACATGAAATATTTTAAATGTAGAATAATGGATTTTAAAATAATTAGACTATGGCATATTAAATTGGGAATTTGATCGGGAATTTATTCTGATAGCAAGAAAGACGCCAGAACTTTGTTAATAATCGTAAATTAAAAGAAAGTTTACAAGCCGAGCAGATGTTGGAAGTCAAAAATATGATATGTTAATTACAGTAGAACTAGTGAACCAAATTCTTGCACTAAATCAATCGAGCATGTCTGCACAAAGCAAACTCAACAGTCTCTGACCGCAAAATGACAATGTTTTTCCATTATTGAAAAAACTAGGTCGTTCTTGGTCTATGGTCGTTAAATCCATGATTAAATGCGTGGTACTAAAGTTGTATTTTGAGAATAAGACAAAAATGAACCTTTATTCTGTTGTAACTTTTCGGCTAACGACATTTTGTCTTTTATTTCATTCGTAATTTTCCTACATTTTCTATACTTGAGTCTTTTTTCTACTTCATTATATTCCATATTATTTATGAAATCGCGAAACTTCCAACGGGGAAAAATGTGAATGTGTAATTTGCTTTTACAGTCACGTTATTAGTTGCCATCGTGACGAATTTAAAGACAATAACTTATGGAGAGAAGATAACCGAGGCGGCAAACATTGTTATTACAAAGTGAAGTAATCGATTGAAAGTGCCCAAGATGTATGGTTTTTCTTTGACTTGGATGCTTTTGTGCGAGCGATAAATTACAGTCGTTAACTCTGGAGTATGCTAGGGTCGTGTTAATGTAGTTTTATAGCTGCGTAAAGTTATTGCTGTACTGTATGTGTTTCAATTTCGAGCTATGCAGATACGAAAAATAGTTATAGCACTATCAGCTAGTAATATAGCCACTTTATTCGGTGCACAGTGTTTTATTGAATAACCAACGGTCAGTTATTCGAAAGCACCTTATAAATTATAACAATATTACGTCATTCAGCGGGCTGGGTGGAATCTCATTTTAACGTTAAACTCGAATGTCTGGTGCTTCTGTTAGCTGATGTAATTTCATTTCGAACGAGAATATCATCTTTGCATCGAAATACAAATCTCACGCTGATTCACTGGAATGATAAATAATTTGCTAATTGAACGCTAGGAATTGAATTCACTATCGTATGAGAAATATTTCACTCGTATCAACTATTGCTTTTTGTTTAATTAAGATGCTCGCTGAAGTTGCATACGATTACGGTTTTGAGCTTCTGTAATGAAGCATAATTTGTTTGTATGTTATAGTATTCAGTTATCATTTCGGAGACATAAAATATATTTATTTTAGTTAATAATTTATGACATTTTCGTTAAATGAATTTCAGCGTGTACACATATAGACGCGCGTTAGTTGTTTAAACCTAAATACGTATATAAATCAGTCAGATAACAGACATTATCGTAACATTCAGTTTATATGTTGCAAATTAAAATTGATTGGTGTACAATGTATAATGCATACCGCATGATAAGGCTTATGTTATCGTTTTCCATGTTCAATTGCTAACAATAATGACAAAACATAAACTTAGTCTGCCAAAAAAGAAACCGAAATACATAATCATAATAATTAGTGAACGTTTAAACGAAAAACTGCTTTGAGAACGATTTGCATGAAATTGAGCAGAAGAAGCACAAACGATTAGATTTTGAATACCCAATAATTCAAATGATTATGAACTCAGAATAGGCTCAGTTGATAACACGCAAATTCATCAAACGAAGTGATTTACAAGTTGTAATAACCACTGCTGAAACGAGGTACTAATTTGAGCTCGTTGGAGTACTATATTTATAAAACAGAGCACGAAACTCGGTACTCGGCGTTTCCTCATTCGTGGTACACCTCGAATTCAATAATCACTGTTGTAGCTTGTGGATGCGACTAAATCCGTGAATTCGAAATGGAGAATTGAGCGGTTATTGACATGCGTTTGTCAGAGTCTGAGTACAAGTATATATAGATATAGAAAGATGGCAACGCCAGCCGATGAAGTGCATGTTGCGCTCGCCAGATCGACATACCAATGGGCCGAGGCTAAGTCATAGGCACGAATAGTTGCACGAGTAAGCTCTTGATGATTCTACAACCCCTGCGATCTGGAATGCTTTGCATAATGTGACTTTGCGAACGGCCTAGATCGGCGCTTTGTGCGCGCGCGCAGTCGGGTGCTTTCCAATTGCTCGCGGTTTGGATGCCATCCAGAGGAGTCGCCGCCGCAGCCGCCGTCATTTCCGCCAAGTTCCGATGACAATGAAGATCTGTGATAAATGGCTCTCGCTGCCGAGCAACGTTGATTTTAATGTCGTCGTATCAGCTCGCCCGCTACGCGTCACTTATTTCCGCACGGCTTCGCAATCTCGCATTTTAAGCGATACGATCATTTGCGCTGGAATGATAACAACACGACGCTATTCCGATTTAGCGAGCTTGCTTTGACAATGTTCCAAACCGCGTCTCCTCGCTCATGCTAATGCCGCGACGGGGTGCGTTCGACTTTGATAACTGTAAGGAACTTGCATAATTATGCATGCTTACAGAGGTATCTTCCATCAGCGTGGGTGTACGTATGCGGAACCGTTTAGTTTCGCTAAGACCCCTTCAAATGGCTTACCATCAAAGGCTCTCTGCAATGCATTTCACTGCTTCATGTGATGAAATGCTTTATACATTTATTTTAATAATCAAATTGTTCCGAGTGTCGATTCAACACTATACACTTCAAAGCTGATTTTCTCACTTGTATTCACCATCTCAGCAATAATTATCATTTCTAATAACTTTGCAGCATTCATTTATCTTTGCGAAATTTCAAATTTCATTATTTATCATAATTTAATCACTACTCGTATATAAATATTTTATTACCTCATTATTCGTTAATTCATTTTACAATCGAATGCCACTTTTTTGATATCTATTTTTACAATTTTCCATTTTTTTCATCTCGAACTACATTCAGTCATAAAATAATGTAAAATATTAAACGCTAATATTTTTCGCTAAAGTACACATATATGTGCATTGCAGTATCGTGTTACAACAAATCGTTGTACTTAGTGTATTCAATAGGCTCCTATGAATCAGTTTAATGTCGTGAGTAGGCAGATGACCGAATGAGTAACCATATATTCCAGTAAGAAATTCGAAGATCAGCAAATCGATTTGCTTTGACGGAGCAATGCGCTAAAGGAACCGCAGAGCCGCACACGGCTGATAGGACGCATCTCATTCGCAAGACGTGGGAGGCGAATACGTGTCCCCTACATCATTAGTACGCCAGTAGCCGCTCGCGAAGGCTACCTTATAACGACGCTGTTATTTTATACATACGTAACCACATATATAGCCAACTTTATGTTGGTCTACAGTCTTGTTACCACACGCTTTTACATGTACGTCTCTTATAAGCACGCTCAACACGCGAGTCCATGTCCACGTACATTTTTATGTTTTTATTATTTTTTTTCACTGCCTCAATTTTTCTTTTGCAAAATCACGTTTTTATTTTCCCGCGAGTACGTGTCCTTTTCAATGCACATGATGAAAAATGAGTTTCGGCAGAATCTGAAATGGACATAGTGATAAGTTTAGTATTTCAATGTTAGTTGTTATACACATTTTTAACAAGTTACAAACTTTATCATTTTTTCTTATTTCTTGTTTTCTGTTTTTTTTACGCGAAATATTCTTATGCACATTTTCTTTATGAATTAGAATTCATTTTGTTTTCTAGAAAAAATAAAGATATTAATAAGAATATATTATGCGTGCACTTTTAAATGAAGCAATTATGAATATTAAAATGTCTTAACTTGAGCATTTTACTGGACTTTTTTAGATCTGATATCTATCGAAAATTTCAAACTTAATATTTGAATCCAGTATTGTTATACAGAACGGATTTTATAGTTATTCCGCAATATATGAGTTATGGAATACGTGCAGCGATAAATTAAAGCTATCCACTTTGTTTTTAATATAGCTTGATAGATTCTATTCAATTAGAGAAAAAATAAGAATAATTAAATGTCAGCAACTTTTTTTAGTTTATTTATATGAAATAAAAAAACAATGAATATCAATATCATTAATTTATAACACAATATTAAACGATATTAAACTTATCTGATACATTATATAACTTTTGATTTATTTAGAAAATAAATTACGTCCGTCTGCTATCAAAAAAAAAAAAAAAATTTTTTAGTCCGATAAACAACACGGTCGGCAATGATGCATGCCCATAATAATAAACCATAATAATTAATTGCAAATGTCTAAGCAGGGTTCGCTTTTCTGCAATATGGAATTGCTCAAGGCGAGTTATGAACAGATCATTCGCAGATCAAACTTCGTATGTGTATTATTCTCTCACTCGTTTCGTAAACGGTACTCGTGCACGTGATCTACCTCAATTGTCCTCATCTTTGCTTCATGATGCACGCGATTTGCACGGCTGTAAGATGTGAGCCTCTCTTATGCAGGCGATACTGTTTAAAGGTAGAAAAAAACGCAGATGTTCAAGATGTGAAAATAGAGAGCAAATGATCTCAAATTTATATCTGCCCCAACTTATCAGAAAAAACATTGAGAACAGGTTGTTTTCTAAGTGTGTGCAACTAAGGCTTCGCGATTCTCATCTAAGTTTATGTTCTCAAAGAATAGAATTTTTAAATATATTCTGAAATTACCTTTTAAGAACAACTGCTGCGAGGTTAGAGATCGATTTGAATGTTTCAAGTAAAAACTGCATTGTATGTTTGGCAAAAAATAAGGTTGTGTATTATTCTATCCATATAAACTTTACGAAATTCCATAAATACGTTATTGCTCACATTGGTGTATATAATTAATGCTGTTTACAAAACAGCGTTAACAATAATAACACCTTAATTATGCTTTATTTTAAAAAAATATTTTCAAGAAATTTTCAAAATACGTTTTACTCATATGATATATTATATGGATAGAATATCAAAATAATTCAATAACTACACATAGTTAATCATTCAATGACATGCAATACGATAACGAATTATTTTATTTTCACTCCTTAAAACGTGATATTTTATTAACATATGTTATTCCAAGATTTGTATCATACTTTTTTATTTAGAAATTCCAAATCGTAAGTGTTTGTGATTCAATAAGTTTCAAAATCAAACATGTTTGAAACAGTTTTATTGCTCACTTAATTTTACAGAATTATTTAGTGAATTTTATTTTACTTCATGAATAGATATTTTTGCGGTATAATACAAATAATTTTTTTACGCATCATTTTCATTCGTTATCATCTATAAAGTTTATGCCCCTAATCTATCCACTATGCCATAGAAAGCACGTAAGTGTAAACCTGCAGGTTTGTCACCATTTCTGCATGCTGTACAGCTTGTATTTTCCACTTCAGTTGGTTGTTGATTAGATTCGTCTATAGATTCACAGCAAATTTCATATGTATGAAATCTGACAATGTTCGAAATAGAACTGTTAGATGTGATATGATTTCTAGAGTTAATTATAGAACTTGAAGAATAAGAACATTATTTGTACGATAATCTCGAATAAAATTATCAAAATTAAAGGAATCATAATTTGTTTTACCTAAAATAATTTTTTTATAAAGAATATTTAGTATATATTAGCATCATGATATCTTAATCATACGAATCTTATGAAATAACTTGACAATAACATAATTCGAATGAGAATTTTTAATTTCTTCTTCAAGGCATATTTTGTATTTTTTTCATTCAGAACTTTTGAGTTTTTCGAAATATTCTATATAATATTTCATCATTTCCTAATAGCGCAGTCAAATTAATGGTGATATATTGTTTATGGAATTAACTATTTCTTGTTTCGGATTTAACTTTCTAATAAATTTATATTTCTGTCTTATCATTTTACTTGACATGTTTTACGTTAATTGAAATATATTAGGCTATACAATAATGATACAATAAAATGGTATTTGTAATTTATGTAAACGATATTTTTCATATTTGAAGTCTTCTAGCACAAGATTACATAAAGATGATCTTAATTTATATAACAAGTTTTTAAACAAAGTCCTTGCAATTCAAAGTGGATTGATATCATGTCAATACGATTTTTCTCATTGTATTGTTGTATTGTTGTAGAAAAGATTTTTATTCTTGGTTTTCCTTAATATTATTAACAATTTACATCACTTTTTGGAACAAAATTCAAGATTTAAAATCTGTATATTATTTGCTAACAATTTCAGTTGATCAATATAACTATAAAAGAGAAATCCCCAAAGCATTATTGTTATCTTATTTAAATTTATTCTCGTTTGTATCATTATTAACAGATTCGACTTCAAAACTAACTCAGTTGTCACAAAAAGTTTTTGTTTTGTATTGTTTAAGATCGAAGATGTTAATTTTTTCAAACTTAATTTTTAACTATGATACAATTGACTAAATTATTCAAAGTTACTCATAAGATCAATAAATTCTTGTTTCTTTTTTTCTTTTTTTACCATATTGAAATGAGTCAATAAAAATTCGATTATTGAATTCAAAAGCTCATTGAAAAATATTAGAACAAAGTATTGATTTTGACAAATAAATTGATCATCAATTCGAATATACATGATAATAGAAATAATATAATGTGATGAAATATAACAATGTCTTTCCTAGTCATTCTCGTCAAACTTAACAGTACTTCCAGCAAATTCGAGCGATTAAATTAACTTTGTGATACTAAACGAACATCTCTACATTAGTTAGAGTCAACATATAATCATTTTAATAACCTTTATTTGATTATGAATTCAATTTAATTACTTAAAAATACATACCTGAGCAAGTTTGTTTTCTGTTACGATTTTAAAAACAAATATTTAATGGTACCTTTAGTATAACAGACGTAAAAACCGTTGTATTTAAAAACACTGTTCAAAACTTAAATGTATCTCATACCAAGATATTTGTGTTTTTTTTTGTAATAAGCCTAGTTGGATGATAAAAAAATGACAAAGTTGACTGATGTGTCTTTTACTAAAGAAGTTGTCACCATTGTATCTTGGCTGAACTATTAAGTTAAATATCGATTTTCTTTAAATATCACATTTACATTTATAGATATTATTAGTGATATTAAAAAATTTGTAATTTTATTATAAGTATTATGAATTAAAATGCTTTTTTTATTTTTGTAAATTTCTGTTATATAAATAAAATACTATGTGTCATTAAAAATTAATTATTAATGTAAGATCAATTCTTTAAGAATGATAAATAGAATTGAATTATTATCTTTATCCATTATTAAATTTTGAAATTCTATTTAAATTTTTTTATTCATATTGTAAACTTGTTTTAAAATTGTTCAAAGTTGTTATGAATTTTTGGCGATTATTATTTTTTTCAAAATTTTAATTAACTGGAACAATATGAATTTATCATTCCAATTGTTTGGACAAATAATCATTGAATAAACCATTATTAATTCGAAATATCCATTTATACGTTGTTTTTAGGTAACATTTTCATTTGAAATAAATTAAAAGAGAAAAGTATCCGGAAGATATGAGAACGAAATTGAATTTTTTTTTTAATTTGACATAATTATGCAATATCTAACTAGTTATTAATAAGCGGAATTAATAAAATTTGTTAGCATCTAATAATAAAATATTATAGAAGAACTTTTTTCCGTATTTTTGTAGAGTATATTTAAACCTCTTTGTTAACTATAAATGTGTCGGTTTCAGATTGGCGTCATTATCTATTTGGTAAATACTAGTGTTTCAGACGAGCTTCTCTGAAAATAAACTATAGAATTGTGATTGTCTGTCGAATCTAGGAGTGAGAGTCTCGATGTAGAAGTTGGATGTAGAAAATTCACAAAAGTCAAAAACGATACAAATCTTTCTTTAGTATTTAAATGTTGAAAAGCGACGCTTTTATTCGTGACCTGCATTCAAGCAAAATTATCCTTTTGTTTTCAAGAAAATAAAAAGTGTTTGGTATGTTTGTTTTTTCTATTTCTGATGGATTCCTTTCACTTTATAGTTTCAATTTTTTTACAAAAATTATTATGTTTTTTCTTACTGCTAATTGTTGTTATATTAGTTCTGAAATCAACCAATTGAATAAAAGTTTTAGTCAACATTACGCTTAATTTAAGCGATAGTAATGTCGATGGTTAATTTAAAATTCGCTGTTATAGCTATATTAGAGAGTAATTTTCTGAAAATTTTAATGTTTGCTTACAAATATTGTCATATTTTTACATAAATATTGTCTTAAATAAAATAAACAATATATAATTCGACGGTAAAAAATAAATTTTATGTTTTATACCATTTTAATTTTTGCTTTTTCGTATGGAAAACATTATTTGTCACATGGTTACACAATTCTCTTGTAACAAAAATAACTATTATACTATTCTCTACTCTAAAAAATTCCTGTTTTAGCTATCGAAAGAAGGAATAAATGAGCTAGTGTTAAAGAGGGTACATTTGAAAAAGAGCGTCCACGACGCAAGCAGCAGGAACGTACTTGTATGATACAATTTTATTTTCTTCTGGCAGTTTTCCAAATATACCCATCCCTTAACTAGTACTTTCAAGTAGCATTTGGAAAACGAATGTTGGCACTTTCAGAGCAGGTGTTAAAACAAATATTCAAAATTTGCAATATTTGTTTTTAAAAATTTTTGCATGATCAAATAAATCTTTAAATTTATTATATTATAATAATTTTAATTTTTTTTTTTTGTTTTAATAAATAAATCTAAAAAAGTTCTATGATCGTGTCCCTGTAATTTGGTCCTACGAATTAAAATATATAAGTAATTTAAAGTTTTTAAATTGTGATTTGATTTGCCTGGAAAATACACAAAACAAATGACTATCATACTTCTTATCACCTTTTAGATTTGCTACTCAAAGATATTTAACCGAATAAACTTGCACACGTATGTTTTTAGGGTAACAGCAGTGTCTTATATTTGTGTCTACAACTAGCAATTAATTGAATTGTATGAACAAGTTAAGTTACTTAAGATCTGCATAGCACAAAACGCGAAAACGTTGAAGATGTTTGAGCTTAACCTTATCCGTCGTGCGACTTTTCTAGCAAGCTATCATGTAAGAAGAAGATTTTAGTCTTACATGTCACCCGGCGTCTCACTAACGAGAAATAACACGTCTACTTTGCGCTTGTCCTCCCAAGAGGATTACCTCTAAAGATGAGCAAGAGAAAGCAGAAACCACGAGATAAAACGAGACAGAGATTCAAAGTCTGTAAAAGGAATGAAAGTACAAGAACAATAGTTGGATTATAAAAACTGATCGCTTGTTATTAAAGTAGATATTTAACTGCCAAGTGGGTATGACACGTTCTTTTCTTTTACGAGATTTCTATGATCGTGAAGTCCCCAGAACAATCGAACAACCATAAAAAAGCTACGTCGTGCTTGAATCTGATAACTTAGTACTCTTCTTAAATAATATAACAACCTGCGTATTATGCAAATTTAATTAAAACTTACGGTGCAGAAAATCCAACTGACTCAGCTTTGTGGAATTTTCACTCAGTTACATTTGTCTTTATTAATGTAAAATGTTTTACATTTTGTTTAAATCTGTAAATTTGTTTCATTATTCATTTAAATTTATGTAAAACAACAAAAATATTAATATATATTTAACGATTCCGTGAACTGTTTCATTTTCCAAGCAATTTCAATTAATAATCCTGCTTTACATTGGAAACTTTTTTACTTTTCCATTAAATTGTCAAAAAACGATAATTATTGTGAGTAAAATACTTTATAATGGTTTTTTTCTGATTTTTATGATAAACATTGTCTATTCGCGAATTTTCAAATGTAAATAATATTTCGATGCAATGTATAAAAAATTATGAATGAAATTGTTTTTTTTCAATATCGCAGTTTTTACTTTTTGGTATAAAAATGGAAAAATTAATTTAATTAGTTTTATTAACTTGAAATACAATAATTATTAATCATATTGCAGAGATATTACGTAAATACAGTCACTTCCCTCAATAAATTTTATATCCATTTCTAATTTTTAAACTGCCGATCTTATTTGTATGCCCGTACCTTGCGGCGGGAGTTCGAGATTCACGCGATAAACCTAACCCGAATAGTAAATCAGAAGATATCAATTAAATCCATAAAGTAAATGAAATAATTGTGTATAGCTCGAACTAAAAAAATCAATAAAATAAAAAGCGAGGAAATAATATAATTATTTCAATTAGAACCATTCAAAATATGACTTTCATTATTTTGTAATTACTATAGTAAATTTCATTTCTTAGGTCGACGTTAAAATAAATTAATAATAGTTTTAAGTTCCTTTTAAAATAACCCATAATCAAAATAAATTCATATCAATAATCAAGTGTGTAAGTTTTCCATGATGCTCTCGTAAAAATTTAATTAAATTTTAAACGATACTTTTTTAGCATCTTCACTCAAAATTAATAAGATGGATTATAATTTAAAATTAACTGGACAACTCAAGTGTCTGTTAAATCTAATTAATTTTAATTTCAATGATCTTGATGTGACTTATTTGGATGAATTGAATATT
>JABFQD010000450.1:0-26219 GCA_022817045.1 Psix sp. ZL-2020
CAATCCATCACTTTGTACCCATCGGCTTTTTCTCGTTCGTGATATTAAAAGCATATACAACAAGCAAATTGCTTTCATATAGAAGAAAAAAACTAGCCTCTAATGTAGAATAAAGAAAGCTAATTCTTTCATATAAAAGATGAAAGCAAAATTTGATACTCTGTGAAATGTGCGGCCAACCGCGAATCTACTTCGTTCTGATAACACGAAACAGAGAATAGTGGAATACGATCATGCAATCATTTCGTATCATTTGCGAAAAAACTTTTTGTAATGTTGAAGTAAATTTGTTCGATATCATTTGAATACAAAACCAATTAAGTACTTGTTAATATTCTAATTTCAAAATGTAGAATATCAATATAAAGTATTTTTCGTCTCTATATTTATACACATTATCTGAATACTTCGATCAATATTATGACTTGAAATTTAATTATAATAATTATTATTTTCATACAATTTATCCTCGTGAGTTTCTAGATGTTTTGTAAAATTATGGAATATTTCGAATAAAAATGGTGATCTAATTTAATTAAAACTTTACTTGCTTCAAACAATTTTGCAAAGCTCAAAATATTCTTTTATTATATATAAAAATGGAAGTTAATGAATAAATGATATTGGCATTGTCTTTAAATTGACGTAGTGTTTTAGAATTGGCGCAATTGTAATCCAGCGTTGGGCCAACGCTGTCGCTGCCCTGAGGTGATAATGTCGCGATTGCTGAGGCGGCGGCTATGACAGTCTCGACGCTTTTGGCGTCAGGTCACGTGACTGGCATTTAGCCAATTAGCGCTTACCTTTAGGTGCCTTAACCAGTGTCATTGGTTTCCGTCGTTCTATGAAGCGCTGCTCTCAGCACGTTTTGATGTTGAAGAGCAGCAAATACTAACTGATGAATTAATAATAATTGAAATATAATTAAAAAAGTTATTACTCGCATGTAACTTTTTGAGTTATTTTGAAATGTTTATTTTTCATTTTATTATGCCCGTATATTTTTTTAATGGTAAGTTAATTGAAAAAAATTTCATAACGATTATTTTGTATTAATTATTCATTTCACTAATACCACTCGACGTATCAGTCGTAAATTTACAGGGGAAAAAATATAAATGCTAAATTAACTTTGTGTAATTATTGCAATGGTACAGTTGTAAAGCCGGTGCGTTTTAATTTTGAGTGCATATATTATTAAATATATACACTGATGTATATATACTATATATAAATATAAATTTGAATGTAAAAATATAATATGATGAGCATAAAAAATGTACGTTTTGCTAATGGACATAAAAAATTGAGTGATTCTATAAATAGTTGAACAATAAAAAATAAATTACTTTGATTTAGGTTGGAAAATTGAATAACTTATTTCTTATAAATTCGCTGAAGCTAATTAGACGATCAATCGACAGCATCGATGAACTTTAAATGAAAGATTATGAAACGTGCTTTGCATAAATCGATGCAGCGTAACGAAGCGTCGTGATTTACGCGTTGCAGTTAATTAAAAATGTATTTCACATAATAAACGTTGCTACAAGAAAATGATTGTTAAAAGTTCGCCGAGCGAAGAATTATACTCCGCCTTTAATTATACAGTAGTAATGAAAATACGAACAAGAGATGATAAATTGCACTTGTAAGTCATGAGTTGAGTGTAATGAAGGAGTCTGTGGAAAATTCCATTCGGAGGAAATTGAGAAAAACGCAAACCTTTTACTGTATGCAAAATTTCATTAACTTTTTTTTTATATGTTCCATATTGCATGCATTTTTTGTCGCGGTGAAAAAAAAGTTATTTCAGAATAATCAAATGAAAAATGCTGCAAGCTCTTCTCGCGCGGTAGTGCATAAAAATAAAAATTTATATACGGTTATTGGATTTCGTAAATAAAATTTTTATTAGATTTTGTACCTAAGGTATTATTACCTTCACAATGTTTCATGGAGAAATATGTATGCGCACATTCAAACGTACGAACGTAAATATAAAAATGTGCTTTTGCTTCGAAATTGAGACTTTGTTCAATCAACTAAGCTCGCGTGTATTTTTATTACCGATGCTTTTTATTATTCAAATTCTCGTTCCCATTGAATAATTCCATTTTCACTATAATCTATGTATTTAACAGTTATTTTGCATCAATATATCAACAATTTTATTCCATATTAATTAGTTAACGTTATATAGATCATTTAATTATGACTCGCGCTTGATGTATTGTTTTGATTTTGTACATCAGAGAAGGGATGTGAGGATATTCGAGGGTTTTCATTTCATTAAACAATGTAATTGAGAAAGCAATTTCAGATTTAACATTTGCAATATATCTATCTTCGGAGAAAATATCAAACCGGTTAACGTTCGAGAGTCTGCGATGCTGAGGGCACTATTGCCAGATGAAGGGCATATGAACAAATACACTTTCAGAATACTAGTGTATTCAAGACGAAAAGATATTATCGCAACAGAATTTCGACTCGAATAATTAGAATCCTTCTCATAATAAATTCGGATACAATTTTTTCATCAAATTAAACACCATTTCAAATTCATTTCGTGTATATTTGAAATTGCTTTTATATATATATAATTAATATATATGTTGTCCAAAATTAGCAAATGCTTCATGTCAAATATATTTTGCTAATCGAGTAGAAAAAATGATATGTTTAGATAAATGCAAAAGAATAAGTGACAGATTTGTCGTAAGCGTTTCAAACAATCTGACGTGGTTTAGATCTTTTGTAAACTAGTCATGCGCGTATTACGTGACGAAAAGGAAGCATTGTAATAAGAGTATACTTAAATCAATCAACCCTCCTTTATTTGACTCGCTCTAAAACATTTGAAAAGAAATTCATCTGATCTTGCAACATCGCTAAAATACTCGTTAAAGTTGAATGGGGTGTGGACCTCAAAACGTTTTATTGTTCTCAACAAAGGAAAACATTTTGGAGGAGTTTTTAAAGAAACTTGTACAGACAGTATTAATATTCTATACGCAATCAAAAGTTTTTCTAATAAAAGAAGCATAAAATGACTATTTCTAGGAAATGACTGTTAGTACATTTTGGAGCTTTTATATCTGTTTTGAAAAAAGTATTACAAACTATTGTTCATTTTGCAACATCAAAAAATTTCACTTATTCCTCGGTTATTGCTTAATGTAAATTCTAAACTCAGAACTGCTAATTAACCTATTTACATATGTATTTTGTTAGCGTTTGTTTAATGTTTCAATTATAAAGTCATTCAAAGACTTGAACGTGTCAAAGAGTTGTATTAAAAAGTTAAAAGATATTCAAAACTAGAAAGTGAGATCGTACATAAATGGCAGATCAGTAGAAGCATTGTAAAAACATTTGAGATGTTTTGAATTTTCAGCTCGCATCTTGTCAGAAAAATACTTGTCAAAATCCGGTTACCATAAAAAGATCTGGTTGCCTCGGGCGGATTCTTTTTCTACGTGAAAGAAATGCACCTGATTATTGTGTTTGAAGTGAAGAATCAGATACCATATTAGAGAACATTTCCCGTCGTTTATTGTAAAATAAGTGAGTACGTCTATGTCCGGTCTAACGGAATTCCATGTTAAATTATATGAGAAAATTCTTCACATTTTTCTATGCTTGCGAGCTAAAAAATGCAATGCGAAACGTTTATTTGTGTGCATATGTGTCTGTAGTGTTATCTTGTACACCATTTTTTCTCTTTTAATTGAAATAAATTAATTTTTTCTCAAAACATTTCCTCTCTGTTAAGTGTGATGCGATTTACAACGCAAATGAAATTACACATTCTGTTTCTCGAAATTTAGTTGATTGAAGAATTAGTAATAACGTATTATTAAAATACAGTTATATTGTAATTTTAACGTACAATCCGATATGCTTCGCACAATAAGAGAATGTATAATTCAAAATCATTATTCATAAAAATAGCTGTATGTGTACATATTTATATAGTCGTATATCTCTAGATTGTGATGATTTACGACAAGTCGTGAATGGTACGTACATCACGATATTCAAGAATGAAAGCAGAATAGTGCTTTTGTTCGAAAGTTACTTTGTGAAAGTCTAAGACAGCAACAAAGAAATATTACATAAGTTATATACGTACAATGTCAGTCAAGATCCAATGATACGAATTTCATTTACGCTATAATCGGAATACAATTTGCCAAATTTATGTAAAAGCAAACAAAACTTTCTTATAAACATGAATTGATAAATTGTAGAACAAAAGATAGTTTTCATTTCTAATAAAAAAGTACATTTTTGTTCCATTTTCTATGAATGATATTTTAAATTCATCTGCATATACTACATTTCATTTAAATAAATTTCCATCTTTGGTTCTTTATTTTCGTTTTTTAAGAGTACTAGATGACTTTTTTAATTATAAAATTTAACTACATTAAAATGGTCATAATTGTATGAATGATATCATTTTATGAAAAATGTTTGTCTTATATTTAATATTTCGCAGCAAAAAATTATAATTAATTTTCTTTATTCAAATACAAATATTTTAATAATCATTTTTTTCTCAAAATATAAGTTTTTAGTTGGTTTTGAAACGCAATGGTTTCAGTTTGCGATTACTTCTTTGATAGAAAACGTATATGAAAAATGTTTTTATCAATGCATAAGATCAACGTTTTTTTCTTTCGTGTAATGCACTGAGTTCAGCATCAATTCACAAAAGCTTACCTGTACTTGTTAAGTTAATTTTTTGTAAGAGTTTTTCATTAGAGTAAAACCGGATACTCACCTGAAACAGAAATAAAAGGACTACTATAAAAGAAATGTTAACATTTTTTAACATAATGAAGTTAATATTTATATCCGCTAGTGCGAAATATAAAAATGATATATTGAAAAAAATAGTTTGAGGCTCGGCTGAATGAGTGCAGTATTCAATTAAATTATGTTTTTTAATCACGCGGGGGAATTGCTTCAATTCAAATTCAGTTGAATCAACTGAATTTAGTTTGTGGAGTTGATTCAACTCTACTATTTTTTTAGTGTATCAAACCACTAAATTTTTACTGCGAGTAATGGCAAAGCTTTGATATTTCACATAAATATGCTGGAAATTCTACTTGATTATAAATATTCAATGATTCAATTAAGATAAATTTATTATTAATATATTAAATTTATTGAAAAAAGTTGGGACTGTCCAAAATAATTTGCGAAGTTATTTGCTGTTATATGATAATGAAATTGAATGAAAATGTGTTAATGAGATTATTATTAATTAAACTCGACCGGCAGTCTGTATTGATCTGACTGAAGTTTCATCCCAACCTAACAAAATATATTATATATGGAAAAGAGCGGAATTCAATCATGACTGTAATTAATTTCTATGTTCCCATTGAAAAAATCTCGATAGCAGTTTGGTTTCGAAGACAAATAATGAAGAAGGAATAATGACAAATAGGGATCTTCATTTTAGAAACCTATTATCTAATTTTTGATTAAAATACCAGTCCGTAAACACGTAAGGTAACTTGAAATATATATTCGACTGTGATGTGCATAAATATATTCGTGGAATACTTGAATTTTTAAACGAGCAAAAAGAAATTGATTCGAGAGGTATAGGGACGAGTTATCGATTTACGATTATCATAAATTACTGTATGGCTGTTGAGAAGATTAACGGGAGAGTTAACGACGGGTTGTGGCGTTAACAGGTTTCGCCAAAGGCTTTGCCACACGGCAAAAAATCATTTTGAAACACACGAGTTTACCTGCCCCAAATGACAAACTCACTTTCCTGCACGCACGTGGTTTTTCATCTTATCTCGCATCTCAGATTGATACACACCTGTACAAATCAAAGTATATACGTCTGATTAAGCTAACCTCTTCAAACAAAACGCTCTTTAAATATGACTTCTAGCAAGATATTTGATATGTAAATTAATCGTTCATTTTCCACGCACATTTTATACCAAGCTCATTGCAGATAAATCCTAATCAAAATCATTGTCGGACAAAGAAAACAAGCCTTCGTTTTACTTCTATAATATTTATGGAAATTGTATAATCACTCATTTTTAAGGAAAACGTTTCTTTTAAATAGACAATTTCCTCGAGAAAGAAATTGAATGAGAGGGACTAATGTCAGCATGACCGAGCTGCTGTTTTTTACTTTTTTCAATTGCAGTGCTATTTTTGTACTTTGACTGCATCTTTCCATAGTCATCATTCTTAACACATAGAAGTTAAACGAACAAGAAGTAACAGGGGCAGGTTGTTCACGTTCAATCTTGACTGAGGTTCAGAATCTTGATCATCACTGCATACAAATAACGAAGTCCAATAAACATAAATACAGACTTTGTTTACTCTCACGTTTTTCTTTGTTAACATAACACGGTTTGCAGATTGTACCCTATTAGCGATCATTTTTACTTGAATTATGAATCGTTACAACTTACGATCGTAATTATCTATTCGTTATTCGTCAATATTTAGATTTCTGTCAACAATTCGGTTTGTTTGGTATAGATTTGAGAGCGGCATTTTATGCTAATTGTGTGTGTGTGTGTGTGTGTGTGTGTGTACCAAAATAAGAGAGTTGCCAAATATCAATTTCATTTATTAAAAGTGCAATTTTGCTTTCTAAAGTTCTACGATTAAAACTAATAAACTATTAAAGAGATTATAAAATGAATATCAAAAACGGAACTTCTTAATTGGAATCTAAATAACTATTTAAATATTGCGCGAATGCTAAGTTTTATTAAGAGCATGTTAGCTCCGAGTTGAGAAATTATTTGAAAAATTCTAGCAAATAATGTGAAACTTGCGAAGGAAATTAATTTCGATCTCGCATAAATATGTTTGAGGCGTTCGAATATAAGTTTATATTTATTTGATAGGCAAAAACAATGTTGAATAACATTTGGGAATCTTTGTTTTGGTTAGTGTAATGAGGTTTAGGTAAGGCCACTTACACAGCGTGGTTAGTCTAATTAAATTTCTAGAAGAGTTATATATACATTGTCATCAACTCCCACTTATTCAATCCGTAGAAGTTTAATCGATATGGCTCTGTTATACTAAACTGATTCACTATATAGAGCCCGCGTTACGCCTCGATTAGCCCGCAAAGGAAGTTGACTTCTTGAGATTCAAAGTTGTTTCTTTTTTTGGTCGAATCCGCGGATAAATAGCTTTCGATTTTCTCGGTGTGTTCAATAATAATGCTACCGTTATCAATTTTGTGATGCCAATTCAACATAACAGATATTTATTACGGAAGCTTTCGACTTTCCCTTATGGTATATTATTGTCGCAACACATATTTTATTATACTTGTTTTACGTTTTTCAGATATTAGAATCTTTGGAGAGATTGTATATGGACAAATAATTTGACATTAAAATCTCTCGAATTTGTGATTAAATGTGGAAATGCATGGGTTGTAATTCTTGTTGTAAAACCGAGTTACGGTGCAATTATAAAGCGAATTCGCTAAGAAACAAGTTTTCGTAGACAATAATTTGTCGCGAATGCGGAGTCGCAATATGTTAAATTAATTTATTTGTCCGTGTATTATCTTGTAAAAACGCTTATTTAAGAATAAGTTGATTTTAGAACAATATTTAAGCGCTGATAATGTCTTGTTCTAGGCATGGAGTCGCAGTTACCGCAGGCGTAGAATGAAAGCAGGGGCGAGGGAAACAAAAGCCAGTGGAGTAAACGAACAGCTTGAACAAAGTTTCAGAAATTAACAAGTAACTAATTGTTAGACAAAAGTATAAAATAATCGCACTCGCAGTTGTATTACAGGCAACTCATTACTTTCGTAGTAATTTTTGTTCGCGTTTGTTCAAACAAAAAAGATGTTGACTTCTTCATGAAATAACTTGAGCAAGAGCTTTTCCAAAAGACCCTTACATGAATGGTAAATTACATTTCAAATTCATTCAAAAACATGAAACTGGTTCTTCCTTTTCTGCGTCTGAATTAAATAATTCATATATAATTTTTGGTTTAATAAAATGGTAGTTGAAAATGAAAAATGTCGGTATCCTCTATTAACGTTTTTCTGTTGGCTTTAGGAGAAAAGAGAGATAGAGCTAGGGAGAAGTTGTGAAGATGAAAATATGTAATTTTGGTATAGTCGATGGGATAAGTGATATTATGAGCCAAATATACATATGCGATTTGTACTTAATGACATGCATTAGTCTTGTTGGCCTTAATGTTTTATTACCAGCGCGTTTGTTTAATATTCTCGACAATTCCCATGTCGCAATAACGTACCGCAATACACTTTTATTGTCCCTGTCACGCGAGTCATTCGTTAATGTTCGAAGTTAAAAGGAATATATACGTATACAACAAAAAGGTAAAAAGAAATTTCAAAAACATGTCTCGTAAAAACAAACGGCAAAGAAAAAAGATTTTTCATTTGAAATTCATTCTCGTTCTTTTGAAAAGAATACAATTGCATAGATTTGTGAATAGCAGAGAGTATAATGTTTTGCGAAAAATGTATGAATAATGCAGTCGTAAATACAAAACGCTCCACTTTAATCTCTAATTATTTCGCGTTCCATTATTAGAGTATTAATCAAAGAAAATCAAACGTAAAAAGGACAGTCGATTTTGTTTTCTCTTTTAGCTTCTTTTTCTCAAGTTGGCTCAAATAATTCGGTCGCTTTGATATTTATGAGTGCCATTTATCTCTATATAACGTGGTCTCTTCATTATGAGAATAGTATAAATTGTCGAGAGCGAAATTCAATTTAATAGTCACTGTGCTTATTACTTTACTATTATTACGTGACATAAGTTATGTGAAAATCCATTTTAATTTGAAAGGCACGCGGAGTTTACATTAGAATTCTGACTTATGTCAATAATTTTTCGTTAGCAATTTATTTTAAATACGCTCCGCGATTAACTTAACTCAATCTTATATGAAAAGATCGTTTATTCACCATGTCAGTATTCTTGTAACTATTTATAAGTGAATGGAGGGATATGTTTCGAAAGAATGAATATGTGTATTACAGTCGATTGCATAAAACATTTAGCGCATTTTTTCTTCTTATTAAAGTAAGTGAATCGCGAATATTAATACAAACTATATTTCGTTGTTCGAATTGTGATGCTTTTTTGCGCGGAATATGATTGATGGATATGCATATAAATTGGAAATGAATGCATTCGTACATTCAATTTCGCTGTATTTTTATTCGCGCAAACGCTGTGCATATGTACGAAAAATATATGGTACCTAATTTATAGTCCTATAGCTATTGTAATAAAAATGTTGTTGTTGTTGTTATTATTATTATTATTATTATTATTATTATTATGCCATTCAGAGTCCGTACTTTTATGATATTATCTTGATATTCTATGTATTATTATTAGCATGCTGCATTTTTAAGTAATTGCTTTGCTTTTTTAAAATCAAATCAAAATTACAAATTTATTGTATTGAATACATTCTGATGTAAATATAGACACGTCATAAATATGTTCATTGTATTGTTTGAACGAATGCGGAAAATTCATACACTCAACTAATGTGCTCGATTTATGTATCGAAAATACATAAATTGTACTTTATAATCGAAGCGCTGTATACATAATTGATCTTAAATATAATGTTTATAATTTTTAAATTTATATGCAACTTTATATCCTGGGAGTTTAACATTATCGCGTATTATTCTTTTTCTGTCGAATCAGTGCAAAAATAAATATTTTAGCGCTCCCTAATAATCACGTTAGAACAAATAAACTATTTCTCACTTGAAAACACATTCTAAGTTTTCATTCACATTCATCAGGCACATATAATTTGAAAATAAGAAGAGAGAACCACAGCTAGTGGCTTTAACATGGCTATATAACGTCTCGGTGAAACGAGTGTTTAATGTATCATCATCATAGTATGATATATGTTCAATATCGCGAATAAATAAATAATAATTAACAATTAAAATTAAATTAAATACAATTGCGATATTTTAGACGAGGAATTTTATTTTGAATGCTAGTTTGGAAATGAAGTTTGTAATTATAAGTAAATTATATTTTGTATTATCACAGTAAATGAGCATTTACCAAAAAATATTCCACTAATTTGAACAACTCTAAGGATAATATTTCAGTTTTGGTCCTAAATTTGGGACCAGATGATGTGAAATATGATGCCTTAATGCTTCACTGGCATTCCATATCGAGAATAAGGCCATATATTATAGAAATTAAATTTTAAACCGTTATCAATATGAAAATTATTTAAGGAAATTCACTTAGAAAGAAAGAATTTATGATATACTTTCTGTAATGAAATACGCTCTAATATGAGTTTTATCTGGACGCGTTTCAAGTATGGAAGTGGTAGTGAAGAATCGCGTTTAAAAGATATCAAAGTCGTGCTTGTTCACATCAAAAAGGTTTTCACACTTTTCTTTGAGATTTTTGTATCAGATTTGATGAAATTAAAGAAAAATTTATTTAAAATCTCAAATAACTAACCTGTTACACTTATTTTTACAATAATTGGCCACAAATTGTACTGTTTCGTGAAATTACTATTTGATATAAGAAAACAAATCTTCAATATCAAATTTTGATATAGAAATAGCAAAATAATATAAAAGCATTTTTGCGAAACCAAAACCACTCCTACATCCACTCAAGGAGATAATTTAATTATGCTGTCACGTGATACTTTTTCAGTTTAAATATAAGACAAATTAAAAATAATTAAATAAAAAGTATACACAGGCCATTGTTTAATTTTATCGATAAACTGGTTGTACTTTTAATCCATTTTTTTTGCTGCTTTTACTACACAATAAAATTTGTCAAAAAATATCGCGTGACTTTTTACATTTAGCGTTACTTTAAAACTCATTTCTGTAGTATAAATATATTAGTTGGGGCTTCACTAGGGTCCAAAGTAGACCGTTAATAAATTTTGTAATATCTAACGGGACAAACGTTAACATAATGTAAACCTATGAGGACATAATGTGAACTTATGTAAACGTGATGTGAACTTAGGTATATAATTTAATTTAATTTTGTTGTATTGAAATATAGTCATGTTCATTTATTAGGATAAGTTTCAAATTCTCATTTTCATAGATATTCACGCTATGTCAATGTTAGATCGACGGAATTATATATATTTATTTACATGCTAAATTCAAGTTATGCTCACATAAGTTTATGTTATGTTCACATTTAACTAATGTTTGCCAGTTAGACATTGCCATTAACTGTTTAACCCTAAAAACTAAGACTCAATTAAATACTTTTTTGAGTCACTACTTCATTCAATTTTGTAGCTACGGTAATATGGTTTGACTTGGACCCGGTTGGGTTCAATTTAATGATCTCACTTGAGTCAGCTTAAGTTCGAGATACTTTTTTTATGGTCGGTGCATTGATGTTGCTCTTTTTTTATTATACATAAGTAGAGTAAAAAAGTAATTTGCGTATTATCTAATTAAAATTTTAAACACGCTTATTTATATTACTAAGAGTTATTTATATAAGTTCACGTTATTTCAAAAAGTAGATGTTGAAATTTTTTATACCAAGTAATATATTCATTAAGATTTCAAAATTATTTTCTTTTATGGTAATCAATTTCTAGAAAAAAAGATTATTAATGTCTCGTTGTGGTCTATGAATGATTGGCGTGAGAAAATATTTTGTTGCGCTATCGAGTGACGAAGGTCACGTGGAGCCAAACAGCCAATCAGCGCACCGCAACCAGTGATAATAATGATGATGATGACTATAATGATGTGTGATGACCATGTGACGACGGCTCATGATAGTTTGAAACTATATTTTAGGTGTAAAAATCGTCATGTTATATAAGGAACGGATAAAAGTAATGTAAAATTCACTAAGCCATATTATATTGGTCGAATCTTAATGCTGATGTCATTTTAATATGAATTCTTTTCCACTTCACAATATCAAAACGAATTATTCTGGTCCCATTTCAACATTTATGAATTCTTACTCATTAATTAGATTAGTTTCGACGTGATTTTCAAATACGGTGCAGATTACCCATGGGATGCTCAGAATATCTTTTAATATATTGCCGTCGTTAAATATGTGTATGAGGTAGTTGTCACAAGATTTGTTCTAATGAAATCCCCATACTAAAACTTACAGTAAACGTAAAATATTCAATAGCTTCATTGCACTCAGTTGCTCTTTTTACAAGCAGCCAGAGTGAAAATGGTATTATATGGTTTAGAATTATTTATTTCTTTTTATCTTTTTTCCTTTTTTCCACCATGACCTAACTTAGCATGAAAACAAATGTTATTATTTTTGTATTTTCTTATTTTTTGTCATTCTCTTTTATGGTACCCCATAAACATAGATGGAATTAATTTGAATATTGTAATTATCAGTTCATCATTTTTTTCAGCCATTTTTACAAGCAATTAATGCAAATAAGACATAATATTATCACATACTTATCTAAGTGATTATGATAACAATTAATAAACAGTTAAGCATTAACATGCGGTGATCTTTTCATAAGTAGATTTTAAATTATCTACTTGATACTTAGGTTAGAATTATGCATAAATCCTTTTTATATATCATATAATGGACGTAGCAATACAAGAAAAGTAAATGTTACAAGTGAGCGAAATACAATTTATTATGTTACAATTAATGTATTAAATTTACAGATAAAAGTTTTTTTCAAAAGCAAAAGTACAATTATCAAAATACACACTAATTTCGATCAAAATGAAAGTCTTAAAAACTTCCCAGCGACTCGACCCCCATGTGTATAGTATAAGAAAAGCTATAATGGAACACAATATAAAAGACATTATATATTCCTCTTCGGATTCAATTTAATGTAATTTGAAAACCAAGAAAACACAATAATGTTTTCTATATGTAATTCTAACAATGAAATGCTACTATACATGACAACCTTAATAAGTGCAAGAAATTTTACCTTTGTAAATACATTTTCCTTTATGTGATAATAGAAGGAACCACTGAAATTTGTTATGTGTATTTCCGGGTATATTTCCTATAGAAATATATAATATTCTGATAGCCTCAACGAAATTTGCCCTATTTAACTAGTGTAAAATACCACATGAAAACTTTTACAAACCCAGTCGTGATTTTCATTGGACAAACCCTTAAACACTGCCATGTAGAAATCTTATAAGGCGCTTATGAATTTTACTACTTGCTATCCTCGGCAAACTTAGCCTACCAAAATCAAAATTTACCTTATCGAAATTTCCTCTATATAATGGTAATCTAAAATACCAGTGAAAAGTTATTAATAGATATTTGCACAGTATTTTTTCGGTCTCTCGTTCAATTTCTGGAGTTTCTGAAATTATTATGCGATTATGAATATATATGTGATACTGAGACTAACTCTATTAACAGCGAATACTTAGCAACAACAAAATGAAATTAACGTATATATTATAAAATTTGATAACATGAAAATAAAAAATTATCCGTTATTGAATAAAATTTATTCAATTACTTCAATAATACTCGATAGTATTTAATGCAATTTAATCTATTAATTAATTAATTATCATTCATAAAGCATTGTTATGGAAAATTGCATCGGGTTGAAGTTCTTTGAACGTCAGGTATTACATATTAATATCATGGGGCAGCCACACTTAGCATCTGTGGCATGATATACCGACAAGGGTTATGCATGGCGTCCTTTATAAGGTTTACGTTTATAAACTGCAAAGCCCTTTTCAAAATCCAGTTCAAATTTTTGTCTGTGGATTTGTGCTATTCATAAGAACTACGGAGATTTGTATATTAATATACAATCACGATATAAAATTCTAGTTTTACTATATTCATTAATTATTTATTAAGTATAAATGTCAACTGAGTTTTTATGTTTAGACGAAATAAAAATTCTTTTATGATTTTAATTTTAAAAATTTATATAGATTTTACTCAAATGATTTTATTATTTAATTCTCACGTTTTTGTTTGAAATTATATTAAGTGATTTGGCGCAGTAAAAATAATTTTCACTATTCATGAAACTATCGATTTTATGATATATTTTTTAAAATTTGAATTATGTAATTCTTTAATAATGAATTCTATATGTTAAATAATTTTGGATGATTTAATAATATTAGTTTAATGCTGCTATGAATTATTAGAATAACTCTTTTTTGAAAATAGATGGTTAAAATAATTTGAAAGGTTTTAAGATTAAATTACACGTGTACTGAATTTTCTTGTTCTGTAATACCTGCTGGGATTGGCATATGTAATGTATATAGATGTCGCATGCTCTTTCAGCACCTAATCCGTACAATTTTTAATGAGCCAAATGTAGATATAACGTTGTATTTGTGTTTTGTGTGTATCACAAAATTATTATTAAAAAATAGTAATTACAGAAAAGGACAAAAAATACAATTTAAAATAATTTTCAGCAAAGTATATTAATACAAATCGTTTGGCACGTTTACAATGTTAGACGTGAGCAATGAAAGCTTTTTTATTTACCAAAAGAAGTTTCCTATAAAAACTGTTTTAAATTGTCTATAAACAAGTTATATTGTTTTGGGGTCGCTGAATATAAATTTGCTATGTGAGTTATAAAATTTAGAATCACGGGTCCAATGTGGTGGACACTATTAGAATATTTTAAACTATATGTGAATGCGAAAAATTAGTTTTTCATTGAATAAATAAAATTGGTGTTTCAAAAAGTACGTAAATTATTCACTTTTAATGTAGAGCAAATCAAAGATTATACTATTTTTGCATATCTACATGTTCTTTCATTTCCTGGTATTATAGATATTAATACAGAGTGCATTTAATAGTTATAAAAGTCGCTACATGTAGCACTACTAGCGAGGATTTAAATCGCTAATAATTACGATAAAAAATTATTAAATAATTTTTAAAATATGTAATAGAGCACATGTTTAACTAAGTTAAGTATATGTATTACAGTATTTCAGTAATCTATTTATTATAAATATTATTAGAATGTAATGTATAAAATAATACTTATTTTCAACACAATGGGGAGAGTTTAATTTACTTACACAAATTTGAGTGTTCTATTAGAATAAACTTAGTTTACAAAAATATTTGTACTTTATTTGTATGTTTTTAAAATACAAATTCAGTTCACTCAACATCCAATTATATCAAAATGAACGAATTATATTCCCTCTATATAAATTATTTTTAATTTGAAAATTTATTCATATATTTTAAAAACAAATTCGTCTTCATGCATGTTTATTAAATTTACCACAAATAATTAAATATTGAAATTAACATGAAACATAATAATTATTTATTCATTTTTACATTTCATCCAAAGCCGAAAATATGATTAAAAGTGTTATTTTAATAATTTGTTAATATTCAACTATTTTGAGAAACTATTTTTCGTACATAAAGTAAATAAACAATTTGAGTTTTCTCTTTGAATTGCTAATAGTTTTGAAAATTCTTGAAATGAAATTTATTTTTCCATTAAGACTGTTTCAAATAATTGGCAGCTTTGTATTTTTTACGTTGCAACACATAAACTTTCCTGTTTGCTCTAAATGTTTAAACTGAAACACTTTTAACGTTTCACATTATTCATTTGAATTCAGAGAACGTTTATAGATACATCATGAAACTACTCAGAGAACATTAGCAGTGCCATTAAAAAGTATTCTAAAACAACTTTTTTTAAAAATCCTTTTGCAATTACTTTCCAGAAAAAGGAAAACAAAATTTTTTCATCATTCAAAGTTTGCAGTAAATCACTGTGTATCAATGTTCAGTTGATTGAGTGGTCAACATCTCGAAACGTATATCAGCCATAGAGTTGCTGGAGGGGACGCTCAGACTGTATTGTAGTATGAGGTGGGCCAATCGATTATGTTCATGTATGTGTTCATACATTCAAATGCGTTTCACAGAGTAAGCATGGGTACAGTTCATATATATAAATTATGGTGCATAATAGATTATTGTACGAATAATTCATAAAAATTGAACCTACAATTTAGTATCAATCATAATATTTCAACTTTATTCTTTCTTTGAAAATACTACAATGAATTTTTTTATTTCAGCTTTTGCTATATAATTTGGACCATTATAATGCTGAATATTAGTAAAGTTTAATTACTGAATTGCAGAAAATACATTAATTTTAGATGGAAATAACATAAATTAAGGAAATGAATTATGAATAATGATGTCGCATAAAGAGAAAATATATAATTTGTGTATTATAGACATGTAGACATTTGTTTCAAATTTGTCAGAAGAAGAATGAGATTAAAATAAAAATGTCATTTCTATATAGTTACAATCTATACCAATAGTGAATTCACACTTGAGAAAAAACGAATAGCTTTTTTATAGGGCGTGATTCTTCACAATAGCACGGAAAGTGGCAACATTAAGGGAAACTCGCCAACGATGAGACAGCCTTAACTGCTACTATCTCCTCGAACGGAGTGTCATACAACATAAAATTAGTCTGCGAGAAAACGGTTTTGTACTGGATGCGAAACACAAACGCTGTTGTAAAAGGCATATTGGCAATGACGGGAAAATGGTTCAAAAAAGAGAAACTCTTTCGAATGGCATAATCGAGTTTTACGGGACAAGTTCGCAACGACAGTATGAGGAAACTTGTGCGCGGCATCACGCAAACAACTTCTTCTTTATCGAATATTTTTCCAGAAGGAAGTACAAAAGAATGCGCCGCTGATGCGCCGCGCGGTTCGAGGGGGTATGAAGAAAACGTAGGTAGGGAAAAAGTTGAATTGGAATTGTTTTCCTTAGTTTTAAGTGGTTCCACCCAGCAACCGCCCTTCTTCGCCATGTTTCAAAACCCCACCAAAGTCGGGCGCCTTGCGATCCCCCGCCATTGGCTGAATTAAATGGAAATATGAGCTACCGCCCCTCGCCGCGCGACCCCTCTTTCCTCTCCTTCTCTGCTCCTCTCATCTACTCTGTATCTATTTACCTCTCTATCATCTTGACTTCTCCCACACACAACTTCTCCCTTTCAGTATAATTCCCCAATCTTCCAAACTGTAAAACTCGCTATCATTACAACCCTACGCTGGTCCCATCGTTTTGACCTCATCATCGTCTCTGTTGTCAACGCAATTGTAGGCTGAACAAAACGCTTCGTCTTACAAAGCTATTCTTTTCATCGGAATGACTTGGACCCCAAAGGTTAGGCACCTGTCTAATGTTCGGAGGGTTCTCAATCGTTGCCCCAAGCTGGATCTCTAGATGTATCTCTGACTTAACTCTACGATTCGAAGAATTAGCTTTGCAATCAATTATGATTCGTCGTTTTAATTTGCTTTGGTAACAACATCACTAAATACACCATTTGATTTATACTCTTATCAGTAAAGTTAAATGGAATTAGCCAACTTACTATAGAATCAATCATCCAACCTAAAAACAACTCAATAATTTTACACTACTTCCTCAGTCTGAATCATGAAAAATATTCAAATTCAAATACTCATAAATATAAGTTGAATATAAATTAATATTTATGTGTACTTTACGTTTATACATTTGAAAAATTGTCGTGCAACTTTTCTTATAAATAATATAATTTATCAATTTGGATTATGAATTCAACTATTGAAATATTTCTATAAGCTATATCGTAATAAATTGACGATGCTATATCAGACAATATTTTATAAAAGTATGATGTTACATTCGATAGAATTTGAATTTTGAACAATGCCGATTGAGATTACATGCATAATGAGTTATTTTGCGCACGTATACTAGAGCGAAGCTGTTCTGAATATAAATTTTGAATGCATCTCTAATATCAGCTGAATTTGTAGATACTTTTTTCTTGATGTCTAAGAGAGTAGATGATCGTATTTTCTTCAAATATACATGATGAACATATATGTGAAGTACATTTTCAATATACAATTTCGCTTGCAAATACTTTTATTTACATAACATGATTATATACATTATATAAGATACAACTATTTAGAATATAAAAAACTCTTTTACAAAATAAATACATTTTAGTTGAAGCAAAATTATTCCAACATATTTTTTCAGACAAAGTTTCAGAGCCAATCTCACGATTAACGAAGTCTAATAACAGAAAAAAAATAAAAATTGCTCTTTATAAAAACTTGAAATTTTGAATGGTTCTGTTTTAATTAAATAAATTCTTCTGAAATTCAAAAGATTCTGCTAAAATGAAAATTTATTCCCCTGGTAATAAGATTTTTTATAATTTGAATGATTATTTTAAGAATGTGATATAATTTAGTTTAACAATATATGATTACTGGATAGGGAGTTTCAAAATGTGTCTGAACGTTAAATCATATTCAGTTTTAGTCTTTTATTTATAAGAATAGTTTTTTTTTCGTTGGATATCGCTACAATGATTTAATTAAAAAATTAGAATATACTTAATAATTTTCTTTATTCGCAGAAATTGCTAATACATGATTATATTTATGAAAGTATTGGTCATACACTATAATCCGTTCTTTATTTTAACAAAAAGAACAGTGAATCCTCTGAAACCGGTTCTCGACCGTATGAAATTTACATTTCGAAGCCTTTATCTCTATACAAAGTAAAACCGCAATCGAAATCAAAACCAAAGACGTTCAATACGGTGGTAACAAAATGATGTCACGTGACAAACATATTGCCATCCGGAAAGAATAAAAAAACGTTTACTGAATTTTCAACTACAAATTATAAAGCTCAAGATATAAATAGGCAATTCCACCCCGAAAGGTCAAAAAAGATATTTCTGGTCATTGTATTAGTATTGGAAAAGTTCAAGCTAACAGCACACTTAACTTCATTAATAACAGTGTAAGTCTATTTGTAGAAATATTTTGTCTTTTTTAAGCATCTTGTTTTATAAAATATGGAAGTTATTTTAATGACAAAATATACTGAATACTTTATGTATTTTATGATAAAAGATTAGTTCGAAAAAAGAATTACACGGATATAGTTGGAAGAGTTGAGCGATTGTAATTTTTTCTTACAAAATGAAGATGTGAGTCATTGATAAAACTTTTATGAAAAGCTTTAAATGTGAAACAAGCGCGCTTACATGTGCCCTTAAATCGTGGAATTTAAATATAAATGACATCGTAAATAAATCGAGTATAACACAATTTAATCTACACGTAGCTCAATATGTAGTTTTCAATAGAACGATAAAGATAACAATACTATTTTATTCATGTTCTTACATTTGTTTCTTATCCTGCAATGTTCTTGTCTCACAAATAAAAATTGATGTTCGATTTTGATAGAATCTGATGTAGATTTTCTTGCGCGAATTCATTTCAATCTGATGTAAACGTTGAGACATTGGATACGACATAATAAACTTAATAAAAAAATCTATTTTAAAATATTATACTTTTCTCTTCCGATATAAAGTAAGATTAATATGAATTGCACAAATAGTTCATTTAATTTTCATTTCTAAAGTTGTTCATTTAATTGAATAAGATGAAGATGAACGTGTTCTATTTTTACAGTTATAGCATCTGGAAACCCACACAGAGACAAAGATGTGTGTAGAAAAGACTATTTTAGTAATGAAATGTGAATAAATTTGAGCACAATTGCGAAAATTGCTATTTTTGATGTAAAAATATTTCACTTATATTACATTATCAAAAATTGCTATTGCTACTTGGAATTTGAATTTTTATTTGCAGTTTATTATGAATGGGATAATACTTTTAAGCAAATACATTGACTCGTTTTTGAAAAAAACATTTTTAAACACTTTTTTCTCAGGGAAAAAGTTGTAATGTTTAAGAAAAGTAATTTTTATGAGTAGAGGATGAAACTGTACTTGTTGATTTGAATAAAAGAGATGGGTTAAAAATAAAAATTGTGTTATTAACCTCCTACATAAGAAGAAGCTCCAGTGATTGCCTTATTAAGCAAATAAGAATTTTGTTTAATCTTAAGTGTGTGCTCAAGTGTCTCGCAGATAAAGTAGATTTCTAAATTTATGTTTTTTCTTGGTATATCTAATTTAGTATTTTCGTTCAATAAAATGTAAAAAAAAATCTAAATTCCTGGGAGAATAAACACAGTTGACAAGTGTTATCAGTATGAATATGACAGCCTACATATTTTTCTCTCCATCATTGCAATTTTAAGAACGAAAATAAACGATGAATCAACGTTATTATATAATTACCTAATTCATGCCTTATTGACTAAATAATTTCTATTCAGCAGACAATTCGATGAGTCACTATTTATTCAAGCCAGCACTTGTCGTCTTTAAGCAATAGTCATCGTAGATAAGGGCTTTTTAATCTTTCAAATACTATTTACACGATCAATGATTTGAAAATGTCGTAAATTATTGTTTTCTTTTTTACGCTTCTCATCCGGTAAATGATTCTCGAATACATTATTGCTGCATGATTTAATTAATTAAAATGTCATTTTATATTCTAAAAAAGTTCTTTTCAGGTGGATATCAGTTTTCAAATATTTGAACACATTTTCTCGAATGTCCTGATGAACAAAAAAAGGATATTTTGTACGCGAGAAAATAAACGCTTCATTTAACCTTTCTTTTCTTTCACTTTCAGATACGTATCAAATTTCAATCGAATCGACATGATTTCATAGCCTGCGGTTATTTAACTCCGTTCTACCATTTTTTGTGTTTTTTTTGTAAAGACACCAAATGATGCAGAGAATAAAAGTAGACGGAAGAATTTGATAACAACAGCAGGCGGATCAAGTTGAGAAATGACAATAGGTTCCCTTGGGTAAACCGATTACGGGCAGGTAGGTCCTCCTTGCTTTGCATTGTGTCGCTCCGAGAACATGTTAACTACTCGAATAATCTTTTAGTTACGTGTAACGTTGTCGTAAATCGAAATACAAAGTAAAAACCCTTTTTATTCCTTTTTCGACTAAATTCGTTATCACGTTATTATAGCTTACGAGTCATTAAAATGTTTTTACAAAACACTCAGGAATAAAATCAAATATTGTAATCCCAAAATTGACGATTAACATTTATTTTGTGACAGTGATAAATAAACTATTGAAAGTTGAGAATAAACTGTTTATCTGAGTTGAAAATATGACTTTGCCCTTATTTCATTTGTCATATAAATTTTTTCCTGACACAGTTTATTTAGATTCTTATAAGAAAACCAAGCATTGATATGTAGATAGAAATTTCCATGTCAAAAAGTCAAAAATAATTTGGCGGGCAAAATGGATGACGTGTACGTGGAGGCTCTCAACGATGGGATGTTTTGAAAACAGTTTTAGTTAAAGACTCGTTGGTATTCATGGGAATATAAAACACAAAGTAATATACTTTTTAGTGTGATACAAATAATGATTTTGGTTTCATGTAACATTAAGTCACGATTTATTGCTATCATCAAGTTTTAAATGTTATTTGCATAAATAATGCGAATATAATTTGAAAAAAGTTTTCAATGTCGGATCAATTTTTTTCAACTTCGATCATTCACTGAAACTGAGCGGTGATGGAACAAATTCTTGTCGTTTGATCCTATAAATAAAATGAAACGAAGATATTGAATTTCGTTGTAAAACTAACTTTTTAGTAGGGAGTGAAATGAAAACGCGATTGAACGAATCAAAAGATTCGTAATTAAATATAAATTGTTGCTACACGTAAAAGATTTTCTATATAGTTGCGTTAAATTGATTTTCATGTAAACGCTAACGTAACATAGTAGAGAAATTATCCCGTTTCATCATGACCTGTCAGTAACACAGCTCTACGCTAATAGTGTTATACAATTTACGAACGTTTTTGTTCGCTAAATTGATTTAAACGAGGTTAATTAAGCTGTATTGTAAATAAAAATTTGGAAAAAACATAAATATTTCTATTCAAAATTTGTATAACTGCTTAGAAATCAGTGGAGAACTGTTTGCTGTAACAAAAGACTCGAACAAATATTTTGAAATTAAAATAAAATTTACTAATGGGTATTTTAACTTTCAAATGCAGCAGCAGCGAGTTTTCAAATTTGTTATTTACTCAAATCAACGACAATAATACAATATTTGAGTTGGTACTGGAAAAAAGCTTTTTATATTATTATGGTTAGTCACGCGTGAGAGAAGCACTCATGTTTGGATCAAAATGAATATCATCAAAAAGGTCAATAAGTTTGAAAGGTAATTAGTAACTCATGATTATTTGTTTGGAATATTTATGCGTTGAACAAATGAATAAAACTGTTACAAAATCTCGAACTGTTCCCATGGCAGAGAAAAATATTGGCTGCGTGTAATTATTACTTTTACAACGATAAATTAAATTCTTCTGTATGTAAACGGGGTTGCGTGTTATCGCAATGACAGGTTACACATACATCACGTCACGCTTAGCAGAAATGTCAAAAAATTTTTTCTCATCAATGATTAATTTTTTACAGTTCATTTGAAAACAATCTTCGTTTTTTTCATTCTTCGTCCCATTTAATTAGCCGCTGTAATTGGATAGAAATAATTATCGGACTTAGAATAATTCGCGGGTTAATAATAATGCGAGAAATTCATAATTTGAGATAAGCAAAATTCGATCTTTCCCGTAAACTGCGGCATAATTATAGAGTACGATGGGTTTCGTTAACAACAACGACCGCCTTCGGGAGAAAAACATTAGATTTAGGAGTTGCACGAGTAAAGTTCATTTCCGTCGGACACCGAATAATGCTACGCCAAGGCAAAACGAGCCAAGCCAAGACAAAGTGAGGCAAGACGAAGCGAACAGATGTCTACCTGACCTCGGACCGACGGCTGCTGCTTGGTTCCGATAGACAATCCGACCATTTTCTATACCAGACTCACGATGAAAACTTGTTTCTCGAACCCCTCGCAACATAATTTATACTTAAAAATCCATGACTTTCGACATTTTTTTCACTTCAACCATTTCGATTTTTCATTTTTTTATACACAAAGCTACTATCTTTAAATACATAAATCAACAGATTAACATTTTTACTTTTTCATTCCAATTTATGTATTTTATTAGTTATTGTTGTTCTGAAGAATGGTCATTTCAACTGATTCGAAAATGTTCCATTTTCAAGGAGTGTACTTTTATCAAAAATATCTCAAATATTATGCCAAAAGAAAAGACTATCTACTTTTAAAGCTATTATTTCAAAATAAAACAAATATCCTAATTTTTTTCTTCCATTTATGTTACGAATCAGAAGCATTTTTCAAATTCATTTTTATTCACCATCGACAAAATTATAAACTGTAGTTTTTTAATGAATTGTAAGCTTTTTTGTGGTTAAAATATCATAAGTTTACTTTACATCAAATAAACAAACTTGGTTGTGAATTTAAAAAGATTTTTTAAAGGCAGTGTACATACATACATACAAAGAAAAAAATCAGTAGATAGTTTTTATATAAAGATTCGAAACTCGTGTATGCAGTAGAATTTGAATAGTTGAAGTTTTTTTTCCAACTAACTGAGAATTGCATGAAGAAATTAGCATTTTTGAAGTGAAATTGCTTTTGAGGTTTTTGTTTGGAGTATATTGGACATCAATAATCTTTGACAATTTTTCTGAATAAATCACAAATGAAAACACGAGAAAGTTTCACATACGTGAATATGAATAAATGTAAATGAATTTCGTGCACAATTCGGTTTTTCTTCAGTTTCCAATATTGTTGAAAATGTCCGTTTCTTTGTGGTATGAGTATATTATTTCAATCGAATATTTAATAATTGATCAAATTTGTTTTGTTATAGAAACTTATTTAGTAGCGTAAATAAATTGCAAAGAAAGTAACATCAAATATTCTGATTAATTGATTTCTCAAATATAATTATTTATTTATGTATATGTAAAGCAATTACAACAATATGAAAAATAAAATAAAGCATTTTATGATGCTTATAAATTATACCGTTCGGGAAAAATTTGGAGATACAGTATTTTGCTGATATAATCAACATTAATCATCATGATGGAAGATTTTCGAAAAAGATAATATTAACATTAATAACTCAAATGCCACAGTGAGTATTTTTTAATCCGATGGAATTATTCAAAATGAAATAAATAATAAAATAGCATTTGAAATTAAACAAATTATAAGATAATAGACAGAATTACAATAACTATTAAATTTAAATTCAAGTCACTATTTAATTGCATCATATTTAATTTTTATGACTGTATCATTTTAATATCATAAAAATGTGAATAAGACTTAAAGAAGAATAGAATGAAAAAGAAAAATAAAAGAGAAAAGGAATTTATGACTTCATCTACAAAAACATCAGAAACTAATCACCGAGATTCTGTTAAAAATGAATAAAAGTTACTTTGTCATTTTGAGTTTTTGCCACGTGTTTCTATTTTTGTGAAATATATGATAGAAAGAATTTTTATGTCAGTATAAAAAATCGCCCAGCTTTAGATAAAGATCTTTCTCTGCGTTGTTTTTATTTGATTTTTTAATTACATTTTTTATTAATGAACATTGAACACATTTCTTACATTCAATTGAAAAAGAAAACATCTGAGAAGTTATAAAGTCTGTAATTTATTATTACTTCACACCATAGAATCATTATTTTGTTCAATTTCACATTAGGAGTAATTATATTTAAAAGCACAATGTGCCTATATATATAAATATCTTATTATTTCAACGATGAAAAATCATCATCAATTGTAAGCGAATTCTCGGCAGAGCATTATTATAAACAGCACTATTATTAAATCGTTTGAATTGTCAAGAGCTATGACAGAACAAATAATAGCATTCAAGTTATGAGTTGTAGAAACGGGGTCACTGACATCATTCAACGACTATTTGAACGATACGAATAATTACGAAGTTATATGGCTCAAAAATGTGTGCATAACTGAAAAGACTAAAATTAATATCCAAAATCATCCGGTTAACATAACCGGAAAAGACTATGCGATCTGATTGCTGGTCTTGAAACAAACAATAATCTTTTTATGCAACAGTGTGCGGTTATTGTCGGCTTCCAGCAGGTGGCAGCACATGATCGCGCGGCTTAGACCGTCGCTAGATGTTGACTAGCATATGACTGATCTGGACAGACTGGTGTAAGCATGATCGTAGTGTCTAAAATTCGCGTGTTATTACTCGTTGGAGTGGACTGATCGCGTGCACAACTGTCAGATGTGGTGTCAGTGAACTTACCGGCGCAGTAAAACACGTCGGCCCAATGAAATCCAGCTTAAGTTAGACACTGACAACACTATGGAATTGGTAATCTGGCCCAAAACACCGGGTAATCCAAAAGTCGCTACGTTATTAGTAGCAATCACGAGTATATCAATGAGCACTGTTTGCAAATAAGCTTGCCACTCGGAAGAATCACAAAATGAGTAGTCACAGATGCCGTTTCACAAATAACAACAATGCGGAGAGGCAGCAAATTTGGAGCATCATTTGACGTGCGTAGATTTGTGAGCTCGCACGTTCCGTAAGGTATATTCTATAGAGATGCGCGAGGATCACTGTGATCGGCCACTTGGCACGAGAATAAGCAGAAATGAGCGAGGAGCCAACTGCAACAGTGAAGAACGAAGCTGCACCGTACACGACAGCGAGTTTAGCTTATTGGTGGGGGAAGACGCGGGCTCTCCTAGTGGGGAATACCTTCCACCTTCCACCGGTTCCACCACCACTTCGACAGCCACCTTCTCCGCCGGCCGAAAGCCAAAGGGACAGATAGAAATGTACGGGACGACTGAAGCCGCTGATTCAACCAGCCGAATGCAACATTAGCCGGCCAGTTGTAAGAGTAACAAAACCAAATACTCCACAGGACCTCACTTGCAGGACATTTAGCGACCGACTCATACAATGCTCTGGCAAAAATCACTTATTATCGCTCCATTTACAAATATTTAATGGGTTAATGCTTATGATTATTTATACTCAGATAACCATATTTTTTACATTCTTATAAACAACTGTAGTTATTTATATGTATATGCATATGTGTAATATTTTATATTCAAGTGTCGTAGATATATTTTATTGAATATATAAATAATTAATTATATTTTGATGGAAAAGTAAAACTTTAATTTTAA